>VDFB02000013.1:293795587-294035760 GCA_007258455.2 Sequoia sempervirens | reverse complement strand
ATTGAAGAAAATAATTTGATTGATACAAAACGGCCTCAAATGGAATTTGAGGATGGAATAATAGAAGAAAGTATCTCACTGACATAGCCGAAAGGCTAAACAGATTTCTTGTGTCTGAAGATTGGTTGCAGGGGGATCATTTAACAAAACTTTCCATCTGGCCAACAGCAATAACTGATCATTATCCAATTGAGCTGCTAATCAATGAAGATTCGAAAACAACAAGAGGGCAATTTCGTATTGAGGAAATGTGGATTAGAGCAACAGAGTTACCTAATATTCTAAGGCGATGGTGGTCGGTGCCCCTCAAGATCAACAGTTCAAAAATATCCTTCAAAAATATATTTCAAGAGAAGGAACATATCGAAGAGAAACTCGCTACACTTGGGGAAGTTATCCCAAACCAGTGCATGACAAAAACATAAATTCCAACTGATGAGCGAGCTTTCCAAGAGGCACATGAATTTGTAGAGAGAGAATGAGCAATGGGAATGGGTGTGCAAAAGCTTTGATACAGTGCAAGATCAGCCTAAATTCCAATTGATGAGCGAGCTTTCCAAGAGGCATATATTCACTTTTGATTCCCCCGATGCAATACTATGGTGTGTGGCTTAGACGGGCTTCCACATAGTCAGCACATGGTAAAAAGTGATAAAAAAATGGAGTCGCTTGGTCCTCCTGGCCAAAACGTCTTTGCTGAGGGAAAAATGCCCTTCCAAAGGCAAGGGCATTTGCGTGCACAGCCTTCACGATCACATCTTTTTAGCAGATAGGTTAAATCGCGTAGGGATATGTGGTCATCATCAATCCGTCCTTTGCAAGCAAAATAACGAGGATGTCCAAGATTTGTTAGTTCAATGCGAGGTAGCACAAAGATGCTGGTCAAATTTTTCTACTATGGTAGCGTAGTAGGGCCCTTTCCCAAATAATTTAAGACCCACATACAAAGTCTCCATTTCAAATCGAAGATGGGAGCAAAGAACATATGAATTACAAACTTAAGTGGGAGAAATATAAATATTTTTTGGCCTGCGATGAAAAAATGTGCAAAAATTGCACGTTATTCAAACCTCCCAAAGGTTCTCTCTACAAAAGCAAGGTTGGAAGACAAGCGCCCAAATGGTAACTACCCTTACATGGCAAATAAAAATTGTATTTCGCTGGGGCCTTAACGAGAAATCTAGTGCCCTCAAGAGCAGTTTTCATAATCCACAAATACTGTGGCAAAATCAAACAGGTTGCCTCAATTCAGCTGCCTGTTGAAAGGCAGGGGTGCAATAAAACACAAAGTCACTGTTGTAACAGTATGGACAGAGCAGAAAATATGCACAGTGAACACACAGAGACAGCAAGACTAACCAGATAGAAATTAACTTTGCATATATTCCTTGTTTGCTTAAAAATACAAAATCTCAGAGGATATTCTTTGATTTACATGAACAAAATAAAACTAAGCTATTTGGACAGATGTCCAATGACTAGGTGCTACTCTCACACCCAAAATACATAAACTACTACAATCCTATAGCTGTAGAGATGACAATGCGCAGCAACTGAAAAAGATTCCTTTTGTGCTGCTATTGTACCTTAATTTCTGCTGAACATTCTCTACTTCATCTATTCCTACAGGGTCTTCACTTCAATTCAAAAACTGACTTCTACTTCTTACTAACGTTTGCAAAGACATTCCTTTTGTCTTACTTCAAAATGCTCACAAGAATGAGTGCACAAATTCAAATTTCAAATTTACCTAAATCATTTAATGTTGCAGGTATTTGTTGGCAATTACAAGCCCAAAAACAAGCACTTAATTTCAATTCAAATTTATCTACCATATTAATTACAGCCAAGCCAACCAGGCTGAGAGAAGGTTACGTGGGGGGTAGGTAAGAATGCTGACTAGAGATTATTTTTCCAACACTCCCCCTTAATCTACAAGTCAGCTGTCACTTTGCAGTTTCCTTTCGGAGTTGATCTTCGAAGCTATCCACAATGCAAAGCCTATCTCTTAGGCGTTCAAAACTGTCCTTTGGCAATGCCTTGGTGAAGATGTCAGCGAGCTACTGCTCAGATCTGCAATACTGAAGTTCTAATTCACCTTGTTCAAGCAACTCCCTTATGAGGTGATAACGAATCTCAATGTGTTTGCTTCGTCCGTGGAAGACCGGATTCTTTGTCAGCGCTATGGAGGACACATTGTCACAATGGATGACTGTGTTGTCAACTTCCAGTTGTTGTAAATCTACAAGGATGCTCCTCAACCAAATAGCCTGACAAGCTGTTGCATTTGTCGCTATGTATTCTGCTTTTGTTGCGCTGAGAGAGACAATCGGCTGCTTCTTTGATGCCAATGAGATTGCACCCGATCCCATGTTGAAGACATAGCCGGATGTGCTCTTCCTATCATCCACATTTCCTGCCCAATCACTATCTGTGAAACCATCCAACTTTAACTCATTTGATGCACCATACATTATGCCCCATCCTGTTGTTCCATTGACATACCTCAAGATCCTCTTTCCCGCTTGCCATTGAGTCTCCTTAGGTTCCTCCATGAACCTAGATATCAAGCTTACTAAATACATTAAATAAAGCCTAGTTGATTTCAAGTGCATCAAACTTCCAACCATGCTTTTGTAGAGGGTTGCGTTCACTTCCTTACTGCTGTCATTCTTACGTAGTTTCAAACCTTTTGTTGTTGGTGTGGGGGCAGGTTTGTTGTTATTCAGTTTGAACCTCCTTAAAATTTGTTTGGCACAATTAGATTGTGAAATAAAAATGTCATGTTGTGTTTGTTGAACTTCTATCGCAATAAAATACTTCAACAAGCCCAAATTCGTCATCTCAAATTGATTTCTCATCACTTCTTTAAAATCAGCAATTCCGCTGTCATTCTTACCAATAAAAATCAGATCATCTACATACAAAAAGCAATTAAAAAATCACCTTTGACTGCTTTGATGTAGATTGTGGGCTCACTCTTGCTCTTGCTAAATCCATTGCTCAACAAATAGGAGTCTATTCTGCTGTAACACGCCTGAGGTGCTTGTTTCAGCCCATATAGAGCTTTTTGGAGCCTATACACTTTGTCCTCTTGCCCTGGGACATCATAGTCAAGCGGCTGCTCCACATACTTCCTCATTCAGCACTCCATTCAAGAAGGTTGACTTTACATCCATCTGATACACTTTCCACTGATGGTGTGTTGCAACTGCTATCACTGTCCACACTATTTCCAGCCTTGCAACTGGTGCATATGTCTCATCATAATCTATATCGGGTTGTTGTTTGTACCCTTTCACAACTAGCCTTGCCTTGTGTCTTTCAATTTTCCCTTCTTCAGTACACTTGGTCTTATAGACCCACTTCACTCCAATCACTTGTTTACCCTTGTGTAAATCGGTCAACTCCCATGTTTGATTTCTCTCTATAGCATCCAACTCCTCATCCATGGCCTTACACCATTTCTCTTCTTTCACAGCTTCCTCAAAGAGTGTTGGGTCACTATAGGAGAATAATGCAAAATCCAAATTTTCATCCAAATCAGCATGTTGTGTGTTGTCATAGATCTCCCTCACACTCTTTGTCTTACGTTTCATCAATGATGCGATTGTAGGGTCTGAATTTGCTTCCAAACTGCTGCTACTCTGACCTTTGGAGCTACTGTACGGCTGGGTGTCGGAGCTACTGCTCTGTTGAATTCTGGAGATGCTAGACTGTTGTCTCTGTTCAGTGCTGCTAGCCTGTTGTCTCTATTCAATCCTGCTAGACTGTTGTCTCTGTTGAACACTGCCAGAGTTATTGTTTTGCGGCAGACCACTGGAGTTGTTGTTTTCTAATGCTCTACAGTAGTTTCTTCATTTAACTCTCTTGAGCTCCTCCTATGTTGCTATCATCCGCAACTTCTTCATCAACAAGGGATATTGTAACTAAAATACCCGTGGTGTCATCCACTGTTCCATCCCACGCTTCATTTTCAATAAACACAACATCTCTATTGATCACAACATTCTTAGTGATGGGATTGTACAATTACAAGGCTTTCGACTCCTCACTATAGCCTATAAAGATGCACTTTTCTCCTTTCTCATCCAATTTTTCCCTCTTCTCTTTTGGCACAAGTGTGTATACCACACACCCGAATATCCTTAAGTGTTCAACACTCCATTTGTTATTTGTCCACGTCTCTTGTGGATTCATATAACACACAGCTTTTGTGGGGAACCTATTCAATATATAGATTGTTGTTGCTACAGCTTCTCCCCAAAATATGTGTGACAACCATTTTGCTTAGAGCATACTTGCCGACATATCTTGAATGGTCCTATTCTTCCTTTCCGCCACTCCATTTTGTTTGTGAATGCCCTCATTCCTACAAAAATTCAGAAAATCATTGGAGATGTACTCTCCCCCCCTATTTGTTCTAAGGGCTTTGATATAGTGACCACTCTCCTTCTCAACTGTTGCCTTAAACCATTTAAACTTCTCAAAGGCTTCCAATTTATTTTTCAAGAAATAAACCCGAATTTTTCTACTGTCATCATCTACGAATGTCATGAAATATGTATTTCGACGTAAAGTGGGGGTTTTCATGGGTCCACATAAATTTCAGTGTACTCACTCAAGATGTGCTTTTGCTATCCTAGAATACCCGAATTCGAAAGGTTGTTGTTGTTGTTTTCCTTAAATGCAAGCCTCACACTTGCCATCAGGTTCTACAATGGATGGCAACCCCCTAAGCATTCCTTTCCTAGCCAATAAACTTCAACTTGAAAAGCTTAAGTGCCCATACCTTAAATCCCATAGTTTGGATGGGTCTTTGATGACTGTCTTGAAAGCAGACTGTTGTTCAACCGCCAACTGCTGTGCGACTGAAGTGAGTGTCGGGGAACTTTGTTGTCCGTCTGCTATTCCTGTCGCAGACACTATCTGCATCCTGAGAGGAAACATTTTGTTTCTTGTCATCTGCACTGCAACCATCACTTTCCTGCTACCTCCTTTGTCAAATATTTTGCATTCTCCATTCTCCATCAAGATTTTATAACCATTTTGGACCATTTGCCCAATGCTCAATAGATTATGCTTCATGTCGGGGGAATAATAAATATTTTGGATTTGCTGCTTCTCACCATCCTTGCTTTGAATGTTGACTACAGCTAAAGAAGTTCTTGTTACCCCTCATGTGGTTGCTGCATCCGCTATCCAAGTACCAAACTTCATCATTGTTGCGTTCAGCAAGGTTGCAAACAATGAATACATTGGACTGTTTGTCATTTTCAACTTTGTTCTCAATTTGCTACATTACAATTTTGACCTCCATGGTCACGTTGCTCCTTTCTACACTCACTAGCATAATGGCCATATTTGTGACAATAATATCACTACACATTGCTATTGTCATTCCTTTGATTCGAATAGTTGTTCTTCCTCTAGTTCTGGTTTGCTGACATTGAGTTGCCCGTCTCCTCTATGCTGTCAGAACCTCCTCTTCCAGAATTGCTTCTTCCTCTACCTTTTTGACCCTTCCTCTATTGTTTCTTCCTCTTCCCCGATCTCTTGCATTGGTTTGAGCTTTCAATGAAGGAGAAGATTTGTTCAACCGCTCCTCATGCGTTTGTAGTGAACCCATCAACTCATCTAAACTCATTAGAGAGAAATCCTTTGCCTCTTCAATGCTAGCGACTACATAATCAAACTTAGTAGGCAAACTGCTTAGGATTTTCTAAAATATCCTTTGCTCTTCCATTGTTTCTTCCTTCACTCTTAGCTGATTTACCAGGGTTGAAACCTTAGTGTGATAATCTGAAATGGACTCATTATCTTTCATTTGTAGAGTCTCAAAATTTCTTTTCAAGAGCTACAACTTAGCTACTCTAACTTTGTCAGTCCCTTTGTAACTATTTTGCAATATATCCCAAGCTTGTTTTGCATAGTTTTATGTTGCAATACATTGGAAAAAAGCCTCACTCAAGGCTGCCTCAATAAAACTAAGGACTTTTGTATCCTTCGCTCTTATCTCTTTCAAATGATTTTTCTGTGCATTTCAAAGGGCTGCAAATGCATTTGGGTCTATGATATCATTCAACCCATTTCTGACCAACTCCCATAGGTCATTTGCAACTAAGATAGTTATCATCTTCTTAGCCCATATATCATAATTTTTTCCATCAATATTGGGTGGCCGCTGCCAACCTTTGCTATCACCTCCTACCATATTTCTCAAATTTGAGAAGACAAAACAATGCCTAAGATAACCTAGGGCTTTACCCACAATAATACACTGACAGACTGCCCAGAAAAAAAGGGCTTTGATCCCACTTGTTGGGAGGTAGGGGTCCAATAAAACACAAAGTCAATGATGTGCCAGGATGGACAAAGCAGAAAATAAACACACAGAATATGCACAGTGACAGCAAGAATAAACAGACAAAAATTAACTCTGCAAATATTCTTGTTTGCTTCAAAATACAAATTCTCAAAGGATATTCTCTGATTTACATGAACGAAATAAAACTAATCTATTTGGACAAATGTCCAATCACTAGGTGCTACACTCACACCGAACTATATAAACTGCTACAATCTTCTAGCTGCAGCTGACCATTATGCGCTGCGACTAATAAACATTCCTTCTATGCTGCTACTATCACCTTACTTTTTGCTGAACATTCTCTACTTCATCTACTGCTGCAGATTCCTTACTTCAATACAAAAATTGAATTCTACTTCTTACTAACGGTTGCAAAGACATTCCTTTTGTCTTACTTCAAAATCCTCATAAGAATGAGCACACTAATTCAAATTTCAAATTTACCTAACTCATTTAATGTTGCAGGTATTCGTTGGCTATTGCAAACCCCAAAACAAGCACTTAATTTGAATTCAAATTTATCTACCATATTAATTAAAGCCAACCCAACCAGGTTGCAAGAAGCTAACCATTATGCGCTGCGACTGATAAACATTCCTTCTATGCTGCTACTATCACCTTACTTTCTAATGAACATTCTCTACTTCATCTACTGCTGCACGGTCTTCACTTCAATACAAAAATTGAATTTTACTTCTTACTAATGGTTGCAAAGACATTCCTTTTGTCTTACTTCAAAATCCTCATAACAATGAGCGCATAAATTCAAATTTCAAATTTACCTAACTCATTTAATGTTGCAGGTATTCATTGGCTATTGCAAGCCCCAAAACAAGCGCTTAAATTGAATTCAAATTGATCTACCATATTAATTAAAGCATACGTCAGGGGTAGGTAAGAATGTTGACTAGAGATTATTTTTCCAACACTGCCTGCGGGCACAGACAATGAGGGAGAGCATGCGACATTGTTGGAAACCATCAAACTTTGTTGGAACAATTTGGATATCGTGGGCGATTCAAGGATTGTCATAAAGGTGGTGGGGGAAAATCGTGTCCAAACACTTAGACAATGGGTTTCTTCTTCTTACTGAGGCTTCATCACTGATCTCCTCCTTCCGATGCGGCGAGCTCTTCAAACAACAAACAGATCACTCTTAACCTCAGAAAATATAGCTCTGATACCACTATGGTAGAGGATAGAAGTGAACAACAAAACTCTAAATGATACACCTTCCATTGGCTTCAATTCTCTTGCATACACTGCTTACATTTGCCTCTATTTATATCGAGGTTATTGAACTTACAAAGGCCATTCTAGAAAATCTCGTAAGATTAAACATTTCAACACAGTTAGTTTCATTATGGTCTCAATATAATGGACCGTGCACCAATCACATAAACAAAATCTCTAGAATTAATTTTTATTTATACCTAAACTCTCAGCATTTCCATTACTCACTCTTCTTCCTAATGTTGGAATATCATTCATCAACTTTGCGCATCGTTTTCAATTTCTTCCACCAATCGGTTGCAAGCCAAACATATTTTCAAGTTAGATAAGCTCATAGTTCGTGGAAGGTTGCTTGTAATATTCCTAGTGTTCGAAAATATCTACCCCTCATTTCCTTGATTAGGCATAATCACTTGCAAAGGAGTAACATTTAGTGTTTGATTGGTGAAGATAGGCGTATTGTTTCCCTACCACAATTACTCATCTGCAAATTTTACTCAAATCATCAAAAACCATGCAAACAAAAACTAAAGTGAAACAACAAAGAATTGCAATAAATTGCGATAAATTGCAGTCATTCTATAAAATCCTATCAATTGTTATCTGATTCCACAACCTCTCAAATCCTGAAAGAATGTTACAGAATTACCTATTACTATGCCATTGCACTTATTTTTATATATAAATATTTGATACTTATTTTACTTAGTTATTTGTATTTCAATTCTACATGTTTGGTGTTATAATTTCGCAAATATGACATAGACGTCTATTTGAATTCTACCAACAAAGCCTATCCAATCCACATCTAAATATGCAATCAAATAGAATAAATCATTTTATTTGTGCATTTGTCACAAGCTCAAAGTATGACGTATAAGTTTATTTCCCAATATATTTATCTAGGTTTATCTTGAACATGGAAAAATAGGTCAGCAAAAATCCTAGATTATTAGGTTAATTTAATAACAATCCTTACTATCTACTTTCAATAAATGATTTTGATTATATATGAGCAACTTCTTTGAAAATGCCAAAATCAGCAATAGCAAACTAAAAAAACCCTTATGACCAGCGATGAAAGTTTAAAACACATACAACAGATTTACGCTCTAACGTCAAATCTGAACACCAACAAATCAAAGACCACACATATTCATTGGCTCCTCATAGGAGCGATGCACTCTACTTCGCATGTGTTTCTCTCTTAGAACTTTGTGTATTTTTCATTTCATACTAAACATCATATCTCTCTCCCTCACATCCAAACACAACCAAATCCAAGCGCAATAATTTTGGATGCACTCGCAAGACCTCCATATTAATCTACGACAAATTTGAGGAATATAGAAAAATAATGGAAGTAAGATACTTTATAAATCATCTGATAATATACAACAAAACATATAAAACATATAAAATAAATAAATTAATTTATAATGTTAAATGGAGTTTCGTGACAGGGGAACGTGGGGACAAGTTTTGTGCACGATGGGACCAAGCGCCTAAGTTTTAGAATTGTGGCAGGATGGAGGCGAGGGCACGACACTGATATACACATAGTACTTAAAAAATTAGTTATAGTACTTCAGGTAGATCCAGATGGCACACAAGAAAAGTGTCAAATCTCCTTTATTTCAAGGAACAAATTATACCTACTAGATAGCTAGGATGGTAACTTTCCCAGTCTCCCTTGGATTTGGTGTTTCACAGTCTATTGAAAGAGGTTACACTATGCCTCCAAACGGACCATCAATTGATGATGAGATCAAGGCATATTAGAATAATGACTAGGCGAGGAATGCAATCCTGAGTGATCTTACTAACTTAGATCTTATGAAGGTTATAACCTAAGAGTCTACTTTAGATGTTTCAACAAAGCTAGAAGGAATCTACGAAGAAGATGACAAGCTCAAACAAGCGAAGATGCAGATCTACAAAGGAAGTTTGAAAACATAAGGATGGCTGAAGATTAAGACACTTCCACCTACTTGCTTAGAGTTGAAGTTGGCAATGCTATCAATGATCTTGGTCAAAGTCTGAAAAAAAGAAAAGTTGTGAAAAAGGTATTAAGAACTCTGCACAAAGCTTACTGTCATAAAGTTTCTACTATTGAAGAAGCTCAGAATTTGGATCATTATTCTAGATATCAGATGTTTGATGCTTTAACTTCTTTTAAAACGAGAGAATTTCGTCAAGATACTACAAGCAAAGAAACTGTTTTAAAGTCTACAAAGTGGACAAGGATAATGGATTAGATCCAGATGATCCTAATGAGTTGGATGCGAACTTAGTGAGGAGATTCAAAAAGTGTACTGGAAAGTACAGAGGTAAGCTACCTTCCAAATGTTTCAATTGTGGAAAGATAGGTCATTATCCATCTAAGTGTCGAATCAAAGTTACTAATGACAAACACAAGGATCAAAAGGGTAAGCATAATACAAATCATTTTCTTTATGTAAACAGTCTCCGACACAATCTCCTAACTGTGGGACAAATGTGTAGAAAAAAAGCATATAATCTTGTTTTTCAGAATGATGGTTGTGAAATCAAGAAAGGAAGCTCCTATATTCTGGTCGTTGCTAGAACAACGACAAGAGGTAATGTTTATCAACTTAAAGGTAATGGCGCAATAAGCTTTATGTCTCAAACTAATAAAAGATAGCTGTGGCATACACGAATGGGTCACAACAATTTCGATAGCCTAGCAAGGATAACCTCTATTGATGTCGTGAGAGAACTGCCAAAGATTAAAAACCCTATCAATGCAATCTGCTAAGAATGTCAAGTTGGAAATCAAAAACATGCAAGATTCAAGACAAAATAGTATTCTACCACAAGTCCCTTGGAGTTAGTGCTCCTGTGGTGACAAGTAATATTTCATTTAATTAATTGATAATTATTCTAGAATGGCTCGAGTTACATTTCTCAAATAAAATTACAAGCTTTGGACAAGTTTAAAGCATTTAAGGCTATGGTTGAGAACGAAATGAATCTATGAATCAAATGTTTAAGGTCAGATAGAGGCATGTGTCAACCCCTAGAACTCCTCAACAAAATGTAGCTGTGGAAAGGAAAAACATAACAGTTCAAGAAGTAGCTAGGACAATGATGAAGGAAGCTAATCTTTTGGATGTATATTAGAGAGAAGCAATTCATACTACAATCTACATTCTTAACAGAGCTCAAGCAAGAACAGACATATCTAACTCTCCCTGTTAGTTATGGTATGGTATACCCCCTACTGTGAAGTATTTCAGGGTTTTTGGAAGCCAAGGCAATATCATAAGAGATGAACAAAACTTAGTAAAGTTTGATGCAAGATCTAATGGAGGATTCTCCCTTGGATACTCTACAAGAAGTGGCCCACCGGTGTTCCAACAAAAGATTGAAAAAGATTGTTTAGTGTGTAACTCTCAAAGTGGATGGAGAACCATATCAAAGTTTAGTATTGATAGAAGGACACGAATCCGAGGAAACCCCTTGCAGTGAAGAAGAAAAGGCTGAAGACAAAGTAAAGCAGTTGACGGTTAACGAGCAATGAACTATAAAAAACAACTCTAAAACTCCTAAATATGTGCAGAAGAATCATTCAGAAGATCAGATCATTGGAGATAAGGGAAAAGGTGTGCTAACAAGAAGAAAAGAAGCTAAGATAGAGGAACAAGTAAATATCTATTTAATTTCTGAAGTGGAACCAAAAAATAGTGACTAAGGCATGCAGAGATGAAAATTGGGTCAAAGCAATGAAAAAAGAGTTAGACCAGATAGAGAATAATCCGACTTGGGAATTAGTCCCAAGACCAAGACCGGCAATTAAGAGTGTGATTTGTACTAACTTCTTCTCTGATTGTAAGAATGCAAGCTATCAAGATGTTTTTAAATTTTCTAGCACACAAAGATTTCAAAGTATATCAAATAGATGCAAAGCCTGCATTCTAGAATGGTGAATTGGAAGAAGAGGTATACATTGAACAACCAAAAGGTTTTCAGTTGTCAAAAGATGCCAATATGGTCTGCAGGTTGAAGAAAGCATTATATGGTCAGAAGCAAGCCCCTAGAGCTTTGTATGTAAGCTTAGACAAGTACTTGTTGCAACAAGGATTCAAAAAAGGTACTGCAGATAGCAATGTGTATTTCAAAGTTGAAGGAGAACAAATCTTGATTGTGGTGGTATATGTTGATGACATAATCTATGCAGGAAATGAAGATATGTCCAAGAAGTTTGCAGACAAATGCGGAGAGAATTTCAGATGTCAATGTGTGGGGAGATGATTTCCTCCTTGGTTTGCATATTACTCAATCAGAGAAAGGTATATTCATATCACAGCCTAAGTATGCTAAGGAATTGTTGAAGTTTGCAATCGATGACTCTAAACCAATTTGTACTCCCATGGTTACTGATTGTAAGTTAAGCAAGAATGATGAATCCCTTAACACACATCAAAGCAAGTATAGATCAATGATTGGTGGACTACTATATCTTACTACTACTAGACCAAATATCATGCATTCAGTTTCTCTTGTGGCTAGATTTCAAAGAGATCCCAGAGAATCTTATGTTGCAGTAGTGAACAGGATATTAAGATATTTGAATAGCACTCTAGATTATGTTTTCTGGTATCCCAAGGATATTGACTTCTCTTTGAGTGCATATATAGATGCAATTAGGGTTGGATGTGTACTCGACAAAAAAAAAACAAGTGGCGCTGCTTTCTTTCTTGGAAGCACGGTGTTTTCCTGCACTCAACTTATTCCCACCTCGAGTGGTGTATCTAGGAGAGACCCCTTTGCAGCATTCCCTTTGTAATCCTCTTTCCCATCACGGTGTCATCCTTATGCTTTTTAGGAATCTATTCTATATATTTGTTTATTTATATAATTTAGTCTTTTATATTAATCTATTCATTGTTAATATATTCTAAATAATTATGATTATAATAATTGTGAACCAATGCTCTAATATTATTACTTATTTATTAAATTAAAGCATAGTCACATTTAGATGTCTATTTGAATTCTACCAATAGAGCCTATCCAATCCACATCTAAATATGCAATCAACTAGAATAAATCATTTTGTGTGTGCATTTTTCATAAGCTCAAAGTATGACATATATATTTATTTCCCAATATATTTATCTAGGTTCATCATGAACAAGGAAAAATAGGTCACCAAAAATCCTAAATTATTAGGTACTTTAATAAGGATCCTTACTATCTGCTTTCAATAAATGATTTTGATTATATATGAGCAACTTCTTTGAAAATGCCAAAATCAGCAATAGCAAAACCCTTATGACCAGCAAAGAAAGTTTAAAACACATTGAACAGATTTATGCTCTAACGTCAAATCTCAACACCAACAAATCAAAGACCACACATATTTATTTGTTCCTCATAGGAGCGATGCACTCTACTTCGCATGGGTTTCCCTCTTAGAACTTTGTGTATTTTTCATTTCATACTTAGCACCATATCTCTCTCCCTCACAACCACACAACCAAAACAAACCACAATAATTTTGGATGCATTCAAAAGACCTCCCTACTACTCTACGACAAATTTAAAGAATATAGAAAAATAATGGAAGTAAAATGACAATTTATAACTCATCTGATAATATACAACAAAGATATAAAACATAAAAAAACTTAATTAATTTCCAATGTTCCATGGAGTTCGTGATTAGGGAACGTGAGGACAAGTTTTGTGCACGATGGGACCAAGCGCCTAAGTTTGGGAATGCTGGCAGGATGGAGGCGAGGGCGCGACACTGATATACATATAGTACTTGAAAAAATAGTTAGAAAATCATGTATATGAATTACAATCTAAAATCTAAAATACTTCAATACCACAATACTAATAATGATACTTGACAAATAAGTTATTTACATTAAAGTTTGAACAATGGAAATATTGAATTTGAATTTATATACAAGATTTCATAATCATAATTACAATGAGTACAATGATGGCAAAATAACAAAATGGAGTGAAGTGAGGCCTCTAATCATCACCACACTCATCTTTAGCCTAGTTGTTCAAATCAAGTTGTGATTTAAATGATGCATTTGGATTCTTTTATAGAGTTTCAGAGGAATTGGTGGGGCCCATCGGCCATTAGGGTTCCGTCTTGGGATCCAATTTCAAGCAAAAATAAATATTTTATATTTCCGGTTGCTTTTTGGAATGACCTCTACAGAAGATTTCTAGGCACCCCCAAGGCAGTAAACGGACACCTAGCCGTCCCCGGGATATCTCAATGTCCCTATCATTCAGATGGCGCTCCTGGTGCAATCAAGCCCATCTCCCTTGCGTGCATCCCCACATACTAGGGACATCTTCGTCAATAAAATGCATAGTTTTTCAAACGCATCTATCTGGTTTATTGTTAATTTCTCAAAGTTGAGCCCTATAAATTACATCTTTCAATATTATAATTAAAAAATGTTGCAAAAACATTCTATAAAAAACTAAATTAATTTCGGGTCCCGAAGCCTTTCCAATTTATTTATTGTAATTATCAATATTCTAAACATGGTAAACATGAATATTTCTTCTTTGTTGTCCAAGATTGTTTCTAGTGTTGTGGATCTGGGACCGTGCTTATACCTTCCATTGAAATTTCAGGAGTTGTCTTATTCCGCAAGGTTCTCAGATGTGTTGGATGTTTGTGCCAGAATCTTTGGTTGAAGTGGTTGTGCAGAATATTTTGATGAAGTTGGAGTATTCTAGGATGTTGTATGAATAGAATGGAGTGTTGTTATGTGGTCCACAAGATGTTTCTAGACATTGAGAGGTGTGTTTGGTGTCACTTCTTAGTGTTAGTGCAGGTTTGGCTGACTTGCCATGCTAGCACTAATTACGAAGGATAATTATTGATCTAGGAAATCTTGAGAAGTGTGTTTCTGCCAATTTGGTTTCCAATTAAGTTATGGTGTGGTTTGGATTCACTTCTCTATATTATGGAAGTGTTAGGTGTCAACCTATTCCCTGTTACAATGTAGAGATGTATATATTTTATTAAGGCCAAGATCATTGAGATTATTTTAGGTCATTTAGAGTATAAATGAAAGGTCAATTGTTGTATAGATGAAGTGTAAAAGAGTATGATACGAAAGATATGAAAGTGAACAAGTGTGTTGAGATGAGTGTGAGGCTTAATGCTTATGACTTCCTAATGCAGTGAGCAAAATTTCTCTACATTTCAGTCTGATTGATGTCTTGTTTGTGCTTCAGTGGGACTGTATATTTCACATATAAGAGATGCATTGTTAGCAGTTGAAATTGGTCGTGAGTAATCCCTTCTTTCAGGAGTTGTCATTTGGCAATAAAGGTTTAAGAGCCTTTCTCCGCAATGTATCTTGGACAGTGTGTCATTTGGCAATGAGCCTTTCTCCGCAATGAGGCCTTTTCAACAAGGCGTTGGTAGTGACCCTTATTGTATTTGGTATTGTAATCATATATTAGTCAGCTAATCCTCACAGTGATTTTTTCCTCCTAAACTTTTCCACTTAAATCTGGTGTTCTTAGGTGTTTAGTGTGCTTCCATTACTGCATTTACATGTTTACATTCTGTTAATGCAAGTTAAGGGTTAATGGTGAATAAAGGTTTAAGAATTCAAGCAAATCAAAGAGTTCACAACGATCTCTGATGTTTTAAAAGTACACAATTGATTCGCTTCCCCCCCCTCTAAGTAGTCTTCTTCATTCTAACAATTGGTATCAGAGTTGTGGTTCCCAGAAAGAAGCTTAAACACTTCAGGTAGATCCAGATGGCACACAAGAAAAGTGTCAAATCTCCTTTATTTGATGGAACAAATTATACCTACTAGATAGCTAGGATGGTAACTTTCCCAGTCTACCTTGGATTTCGTATTTCGCAGTCTGTTCAAAGAGGTTACACTATGCCTCCAAATGGACCATCAATTGATGATGAGATCAAGGTATATGAGAATAATGGCAAAGCAAGGAATGCAATCCTAAGTGGTCTTACTAACTTAGAACTTATGAAGGTTATAAGCTACAAGTCTACTTTTCTTTTGGAAGCCTGGATTGTTATTCCGAAAACCTTGATTGTTCCCTTGATAATTTTGATTGTCTCTTTGGTAATTCTAATAATCTCTTTGGTATACGAAGGAACTTTGACAAATAGTTTCTTTACATACCTTGTATTTGATTATTTCAACCTCTCAAATACATAACTTCAGTTGACAGCTTCTTGACTTGCTCGATCAATTCCTTCATTTCATCTTTTCTTCTTCAGTCAGGACTAAGGTCGCTACATTTTGAAGATATGTTGGCTTTGAAGGTGCTGCTTGGGATTACTTGCGATAGGATCTGGGTTGATCATAGGTGTTTGTTGAGCTAATGCCCGATTCATATCTTGAATTTGATTCTGGGCAATGGAATTCCCTAAATAATTAAGGGGACCCGAAGCAACAAATATTCCTAGATCAGTGCTGACTATAACTACTGCGGCACATGCTCCCTTTAAGTCGGCAAGGGCCGGATTCTTTGACTTTACAAACATAGAGGTGAGACGATCCAACATTGTGTAATAAATTGACAGTGCTGCAACATTGTACAAGTTGTAAGGATCTTGTAGCCTCGTGTACGCCTTGAGGAATCTGTTGTTGAACGTGCTAATTGGTTCATGCTCTTGCCTCTTTATTTCCACAAATTGCCTATACAAATCCGTTGGGGAAAGTGGTGCTCTGAATTTCTCTAAGAAAGCTTTCTTCATTTGTTGCCAATTGCGGATAGAGTCGGTCGGCAAAAGGATGTACCAATAAGAGGCCTCCTCATTGAAAGTGTAGCGGAACAGCCTATAAGCAACATCTTCTTGGATATCTCTATTTTGAAGGAGATCCTTAAAAAAATTCATATGTTCGTCCGTTGTACGGCTCAGATCACCACTATGGAACTTGGGACAAAGTTGTTCAAGATTCTTAGGCATGTCATGATAGACAGGGAATGTCATGGGTGATGCATTAGCTGGACTCCACGCCATTGGAGCGTTTCCTTGATTTACTTGAAATGGTTGAATTGGTTGAATTGGTTCGCTACTGTAACTTGTTGATTATTCAGTTGAGTAGTACTTGGAATTGGAATACTCGATGACAGGCTTTGGAATAAACCGAAAATGTCTTCTCCTTCACTTGGTACTTCTTCACTGGGTAAAATTAGTTCACTAGGGTTTGGAATACACTCTATCCTCTCTTTAAAAACCACAAAATATGCTAAGATTGTGAGAAGATCATATGGCGATAAGCTCAATGGGCCTTGACGTGTGGATAAGCTCAATGGGCGTTGTTATATACTGGTAATACACAAAGGGATTTACGCTTACGAATCATTCAAGACAAAATAGTATTCTACCACAAGTCCCTTGGAGTTAGTCCTCCTGTGGTGACAAGATATATTTCATTTAATTAATTGATGATTATTCTAGAATGGCTCGGGTTACATTTCTCAAATAAAATTAGAAGCTCTGGACAAGTTTAAAGCATTTAAGGCTATGGTTGAGAACGAAATGAATCTATAAATCAAATGTTTAAGGTCAAATAGAGGCATGTGTCAACCCCTAGAACTCCTCCACAAAATGGAGTTGTGGAAAGGAAAAACATGAACAGTTCAAGAAGTAGCTAGGACAATGATGAAGGAAGCTAATCTTTTGGATGTCTATTAGAGAGAAGCAATTCATACTACAATCTACATTCTTAACAGAGCTCAACCAAGAACAGACATATCTAACTCTCCCTACAATCTGGACACTATTGTGCTAACCTCCTCCATTGTGACATGTGGCAACATATTGACCTTGAATTCCGGCATGTCGAAATCATCTCCAGATTCGGCGAAAGCAATCTCCCACTCTAATTCCTGGCATTGGAAGGCATTCTGAATGGTCAAGATCAGTCAAATTTTGTCTCAGGATTGGCACGATGATGGCGAAGAAAGTCTCCCAGATTCAGAGGTTTAGATTCTCTAGCTGCATATCATTTTCTCGGACAATGCCCGTCTCAAGTATATCTGCAGCTACAAGAAAAAATTTATTCTGAATATCCCTCATCTGCTCCTCAACTTTGATACTCTCGGCCTTCACCTTCTCCAAGGACTTTGTCCCATGCGACCAATCCCCAATACCAGTCATTTACAACCCTCTTCCCTTTCGATCTTACGGAGTCATCAATTGCCTCCTTCCTTTACCAAGAATTAGTGCTTTCAATCGGTTCATCACCTTGGGATGCTCCTGCATTTCAAAAATAGGATTCCACTTCGCCCATTAACTTATAGGTTAGAGTCACATTCCTTCACCGTAACTCTTGAACTTGTTGATCCACCCACCACTGTGAATATTTGACAACTGGCCTCATCAAGGTGGTTAAGTCCGCGACCTCGGGTCCTGACAATTTCACAAGAGGAAGAGGTCGATTCTCATCAAAGCCTGGTTGGACATACTCTCCATCATCCTCTAGCTGATCAAGAACACAAAAAAGCTCAATCGTTCTGATTAAGTCCACTAGCAATCTATAGACCATAGTATTTTCCTAATTTCCTATTCATCTGCAGCATTCGCCCGAAAATCCTCCATGTCATCCTTCCATTCACTATCCCAATGTGGTGGTGAGGATCGAAATCAGCCCTGGACTTGAAGATGTGAATGGGTACCATTGCATCTCCAACCTGGCACTTTCAACTGCTCGTGTCGATGGACAAGACTCCAAGCATATTCCCGATGAAGAATTGAAAGGTAATAGCTGCCTTCTGCTTTTATCTGTGGAGGCCTCGGTATGTTTCCAACTGCCTGAGGAATTCGAGCAAGACCATTCTGTTAGTAGGATAGATCGGAAGTCGGTAAGGACATCCAGTGAATCTTTGAACTGTTATATAGGTAAATCTCATATACTGGAAAAACCAGGATCCCTATTTGTTGATCAAGCTCTTGGCCTCGTTAGTGAGCCTTTGATGTCTTCCTCCTTGTAAAATTCTAGTGATCTACATCAGGAAGGCATCATTTTCCCTTTTGAAGTCGGTCTTCTCGCAAACCTGCAACTATAAATAACAATCATAAGATTTGAATTCATTTTCAAGATTGCCTATCAAGCCTCTGCAAATCAGTCCTCTGTATCTGTAAGTTTTGGCCAATAGGTAGACAAGATAGGAACTCATGTAGAAAGACTTTGTCCTCTCCAACTTGTTGGTGTACATTTTATCATCCACCGAACACTTCAGAATAAAATGTCCAGAGACACTCTATCCTCTCTTGAAAAACCACCGCGTATGCTAAGATTGCGAGAAGATCATATGGCGATTCCAAGGTTTCTTTAGTCAGGTCTTGACGTGTGGATAAGCTCAATGGGCGTTGTGATTTGCTGGTAATAAACAAGGGGACTTACGTTTAAAGAACTTTTCACAAGTTTGGGACTTGGGCGAATTTATCATTAAAGGATTCTCAATTAGGACTTCAATTTGGATCTCAAAAAAAATGGCAAAAAGATAAGGGTTCAGAGAATCTATTCTATGCCTAAGAACTTGAGAGACAGTAAAGACTCGGTGAAGGAAATAAACCACACTCTGTTTCGCCTCCTACAAAACAACATACGCAAAGTGGGTGCAATCTTCAAGGGGTGTGATAATGATTTTCAAACCTCGAATGAGGCTGAAGTTAAGCTTCCACAATTATAAGCTCAGGCTATCTTTACACATCGAATGCAAATCATCCATTCGAAGAAAGTATGAGCATGACTTCACCATTGAATCAGTACTATCAATCTCTCATTCACTTAACCAACTTTCAAAGCAAATTCTATTTAGCTTAATTCTAACTTTAATCTATGGCGGAAGAAGATATGCAACCTCGCTTACTATTTGACAATAAAATTTATTCAAAGCAAATCATGCGTAAGAGCTTTTATTATTCGAAATAGTCTCAATGCAACAATCTCATAATCTGTCTCCACACAAATGAAAGTGAGAGATCATCAGTTTATATAGAGTTTCAAAAATGAAATGAAGGGCCGAGATTAAAACAATATCAATGGCCAAGATTATTACAACCCAACCCTAATTAGGGTTGCCCAAAATAACATAAGTCATCAATCAGTAAACTATCAGTAGAGAGGCAGTTGCAGCTATTATCTAGGAGAGGCGTCCTTATCCTTCTGAGCAGCATTGCGTTCGACGAACCTGGACACTACTGCAATGACCTCCTCCATCGTGACAGGTGGCAGCATGCTGATCCGGAATTCAAGTTCATCCAAGTTCTCTGCACATTTGGCAAAGGTATTTGCCCAATCCGCTTCCTGCTTCCTAAAATCATTCCGGATGGCTGAAAGACTTGCTACTCTCGCAAAATCCTGTCTTAGAAGCGGTCCAGTAGTTGAGAAGAAAACCTCTTGAACCTTTTGTTTCAGCTCCTCCAGCTGCATATCCTTTTCTTGGACGATCTCTTGATCAAACACTTCTGCAGCTGTCATATGAATTTTCTCTCGAATTTCCTTTACCTGCTCCTCAATTCTAAGTCCATCCACTTTTGCCTTCTCCAAAACTTCCCTACGTATAGTTACTGCCCAAAACCAGTGATTGAAATCATATGCTGCTCCTGCAGCAATCACCTTTTTGTCGACTAACTCCTCTCTTGGAGTGCCCTTCAATAGCCTGAGGCATGGAATAAGCCTCTCCTGCATATTCGGAATACATTCCCATGTTTCCGCCATATCAATAACTCTAGAAAGAAAATATGAGGTTTTCCCATAAGCAAGTGCCAATTTCTCCATGAACAATGCCGCTTCCATGCCTTCACTCGCCATCCAGTCCTGAGCTTCCTTGGCCATTACCATTCCATGCTCGACATCCTTGGTCACCTCCTGTGATGAATTGAGGAGAGGAGGAGCTACCGCATTACCCTGATCAAGTTGCTGGGTCAAATGTTGGATGTACTCCTTAAGGCGTTCAACCTCCTTCTTATACTCTTTCTTCTTAGCCACCTCCTTTTCCAATCTCGGTTTGATGGTCGAGACGGAACTATCTAATTCCTCCACCTCTTGACCTTTTGAGGTTGGGCCAAGATCTACAGTACTTATGGCATACTCTTGAGGTGTAATCTTGTCTCGTGGCTTGTCCACTATGGGTACTGCAATGTGTGCGGAACGGTTGCCTGTCTCATTCCTCTGAATGGTAGAGAATTTCTTGGCAGGCTTCTTGATTGCAACTTGCTCCAACCTTGCCAAGAAATCAGCAGTATCATCCTCCTCTTCTTGAGCTTCTATAGGTACCTGATTCTTCATCCTCTCGATCAGCCAATCTGGAATGGTCGGCTGTTCAATTCCATCCTCTACCTGAACCTCTTCCTCATTCGGGACATCCACAACCCCTCTGAGAGCGGAAATCATTCACTCCTCGAAGTCATTATTTCGGACTTCTATCTCATTGTCTGAACCTAAGATTTTTGTGCCCGTAGGTGATGGAGGCTCCTCATCATCTAGCTGGATAGGTTCATTGTTCTCTTCCTGAACTGTAGGAGGTACCGAGTATTTCCACCAAGGACTCATCTATAGCCACCAGCTCGTTAAAGTTTCGAGATGCTGCTGAACGAGATGGCTCTCCCTTATGTCTTTTCTGAACAGGTTCAACACTTGGCACTATTTCCTTCCTCTTCTCTCCAATCTCTACCAAATCCTAATGGGATGCACCAGCATTAGAAGAATACGATTCTGACTCGCTCAGTAGATCATATGTGAGCGTGATTCTTCTCTGTCTCATTTCTTGGGCATGATAGTCAACCCACCACTGAGAGTATTTAGTCACTGGCCTCATCAAGGTTGCCAAGTCTGCGTGCTCAGGTTCTGACCATTTCACTGGAGGAAGAGAAGAATCACCTCGAGAAAAATCATCCGATTTGTCGAATAAATGGGCAATTTATAGGGATTTCCAGTAAATCCCTGGATCCTGACATATGTGAATTTCGGGAACTGGATGAACCAAGATCCGTATTTACTGATTAAACTTTTTGCCTCATGAGTCAACCTCTGATGCACTCCTCCTTGAAGTGTCCTGGTAATATGCATTAGGAAGGCATCATGCACCCTTCTGAAGTGAGACTTCTCCTTCAACTGGAGCTGTGGGTAGCAGTCGTAAGGTCTGAGCTCGTTTTCCCCGCTGCCAACTTTGCCCTTGCAGATTAGTCCTGGATACTTATATGATCTGGCCAACAAGTAGACGATATATGAGCTCATGTGAAAAGACTTAGTCTCTTCGAGGTTGATCAATTGCTCGTGGAGGTTGTCACTTATCATCCATGACCAGTTGAACATTTTGACGCCAGAAGTGATCTCGTCTATGAAATAGTACATCCAGCTCTCGAAGAAGGCGCCTTGCGGGTTGCCGGCTACTCTGTTCAGCATCAAGATGATGTCTCCAAAATCTTCTTTGAAATCTGTCTGGCGGGGTCTCTTGGGCATCTTCTTTATTGATGGCTTAGGCTTGTCCATCCACACCTTGTTAACTGTTGTGGCGCACAAATCTGGTTTGCTGTCATATAACCTCTTGGCTTCTTCCTTGGTCTTATAGACCGTCCGTGAATGTTCCGGAATGCCGAAGGTTTCCTGAATTACCACTTCGCTCAAGTGTGCCAAAATTCTACCATTAGGTGCGACGATCTGCCTCTTCTGAGCATCATAGTGGATAGCACATTCCACCATCAATTCTGCACAATCCATCGCCAGTGGGAATCCAGCTGCCTGAAAAATCCCGTTTCTAACTATCCGTCTGGCTATCGGTGTGGGAAGTCCATTCTGTCCATACATTCTTTTCTTAAACTCATCAAAGTCGACATGTCCAAGATCAGTGTCTACGACATTCTTCCATTTTGAAATGACTTTAGTCTCCCGCTGAGCACCTTTGTTGGCGAACTTCATTTTCGTCTTCTTTGATGGTTCGCCTGCCGTGGTCGTCAACCTGCAGTCCAAAAGATTAACATTAATACAAAGACTTTTTCAAATAATTTATTCTCATGCCTTGGATTCGAAAATTTACTTTCAGCCAGTTAAATAATTAAATTGCTGCGAAAAAGCAAGCTGAAAGTAAATGGACGAAGTTAAGATTTTGGCCAGAACTTTTGCCAATATGAAAAGACAGAAGAAGAATGGCGAATTTATTTGACTGAACATCAAACCTCAATGAAGAACTGCTGGCTGCAAATCAGATTTAAAATTTGATAATTTACTCCAAAAAGCAATTAATGAAGTGCGCCCCTCTTGCACAGAAGAATTCAAAATAAATCTTTTCCTTTCCCGCGAAAATTCTTTCTCAGCATAACATTACTTCACCCTCTGGAAAATTCGATCTTGCCTACTGAACAATCAACTGCCTGAGAATTCCGAGAGATATTAAATTTCTCTTCAGCTGCGTGTGAAAAATGAGTTGCTGAAACTCATTATAATGCTGAAGAGCTTAATTTGTTTTAGCAACTACCATCTTTTCTCTCTCGATCTCGATTTGTTTTCTTTTGTTCAAACAGGCAGGTTTCCTTTATTTTTCGAAAAGAATCCGTCTCGAGCTTGTCCAAGCAAATCTCATTGATCTTCAAAAATTCGATTTTTGGCTTAATGTTTATCTTTGATTTTTCGAATTTTGAAAAAAAACATTAAATATTTAATTAAATTCGACCCTTCCAAGTTTTAAAATTCATGGCGAATTTTAATTTTGCCTGTTGGATTTTATCTCTGCCTGGGGTAATTTATTTTCTTCCGAAACATTTCTGGCAAACTTTATTTTGTCCAAGGCCATTTAAATTTCTGAGTAGTGGGAATAAATTATTAAAATATTAAAATATTTTAATTTATTCCAACCCGTTCGTTTTGGACCCATGGCTATTTCGATTTTCTCTTTGTTTCCTTTGGCTAGAAATTTATTTTCCGATTTTATTCCCAATTTCGTCTAGCCAAGTCAAAATTTAAGCCATTCCGTCGTCAAATGTTATCCCAGATCCTTATTTTTCTTTGCCGAGGCGAAATTTTACTTGCACTGAGCTTATTTTCTTCTGCCAAAGTCAATTTTTTTCTCGCTCAGACGAATTTTTCTAGGCAAAATCCTTGTCTGGACATCTTTGCTAGGCGCAATTTTGTGATGCTCGACAAATTTCCATCTCTTCTGGCCAAGGGCGATCTCCCCTTTCTCTTTGCCTCGTGCATTTTTCTCTGGCCAAAGTTGTCAATTTCTTAACATTTTCTCCAGACACCCATACTTAGGCAATTTAATTTCTCTTTCACTTTTGTGCCAGGCACACTTCATTTTATTCTTGGCCATAGCCTAATTTCTTTAGCACTTGTCCTTTCAAACTTAGCACTTGACCTCTCGAAAATGTCATGATACTTAGCCCAAAACTCTCAATTTTTCATCCTTTAGCCACTATACTTAGGAAAATTTTCGAATTTGTCTTGACTAGGCACCAAACACTTAGCAAAAAAATGTAAATTTTCCCTTTCATAGACCATGGCGGACTTTCCAAGCACTTGGACAAGGTGAAGGCGGACTTTGGATGGTCTTGGACATCATCTCTTTGAACATGGCAGACTTCCAAGTCTTTTGGCACTTTGCTTAACATTTTATCCCTTGGAAATGTCATAATATTTAGCCAAAAATCGATTTTCCACCTTTTTAGGCCCTCACACTTAGCAAATTTTCAAAATTTTCCTTGCTAGGCACCAATACTTAGCAAAAATTTTGATTTTTCTCTTTCCCATGTGCCTAGGCGGACTTTCCAACCTCTTGGCAAGTGTATGGCGGACTTCCTAACCTTCTTGCCACTTCCCTTCAAGTGTATGGCAGACTTTCCTAGCATCTTGGACAAGTGGGGCGGACTTTGGATAGTCCTTACACTTCTTCCTTGTGGCATGGCGGACCTTGGAGGAGGCTAGGATATGCAAGGCGGACTTTAGAGAGTCTTTGGATATGCTTCCTTCAAGCTGGCGGACTTCACAACCCTTTGGCATCATCTCTTTGAGGCTAAGGCGGACTTCCAAAGCCTTTGGCACTTGACATGGCGGACTTTCCTTGCTCTTGGACATTCCTTCCTTAATGCCGGGCGGACTTTCCTTGCTTCTTGACATTCCTTCCTTCAAGTTGGCTAATTTCCAAAGCTGTAGACATCTTCCTCTTGGCAAATTTTCTAGACTTAACCAGATTTCTCATGAATTTCATCTTTTTTGAGTTGATTTTTCTGTGATTTTGCTTCAGATCTGATCGATTTTGGACTGTTTTTCCAGAATTTGATGTTTTTTTGGGTCTGATTTTCATGCTTTTTACCTTGTTTTTCCAGATTTTTCAATAATTTTTCAAATTTTCTCTTTGATTTTTTGAGAGTTCTATCAAGTTTTTCGAACTTCTGAGTGCATTTTTGGAATTCGAGACCTTTCCAAATATAGAAACTTTCTAAAAATAGAAAAAGCAAAACCCTAAAAAAATAGGGAACCTTGTTTGGCCCAAAAATGCCGAAAATGAAAAATCGAAAAAAGCAAATTTCCCTAAAAAAAGGAAGTGTCAGAATTGGCCGAATTCACAGGCGATCTTCGTTTCCTAGGCCTTCTGAGCGCTTCCATGACGTCTACGCGCTGATTCAAGCATGGATCACTGACTTGGCTCAGGTAACTCTCAGCAAACTGACCTGAAACTCTCAATAAGGCGACCTCACGAAACCGTTGCAAGGAGACAAAACCCTAAAAACTAGCAGACAACTGGGGGTCCCCATCGGCGATGGGGCGATGTGTGAAAAGGTCACAACACAACTTTATTAATTGCTAATGGAGATTGTCACTGATTATCCGTGACCAATTGAACATCTTGACACGCGAAGTGATCTCATCAATAAAGTAATACATCCATGTCTCAAATGGCGCACTTTGAGGGCTGCCCATTACTCTGTTTTATAGCAAGATGATATCTCCGTACTCCTCCTTGAAATCAATATGAAGCAGTTTCTTCGATATTTTCTTGATGTAAGGCCTCGGTTTCTCTAACCACACCTTATTGATATTCGTTGCACAAAGCTCTGGCTAGTCCTCATACAGTTTTCTGGCATCTCCGTCGGTTTTGTATAAAGGTCCGGTTAGAACTTGGTATGCCAAACGCTTCTTGAATGGCTAACACTCCGAGATGAGCCAATATTCTCCCATCAGCTGCAATGGTTTGCCTCCCCTGTGCATTGCAGTGTATGGCGCATTCTACCATCAATTCAGCACACTCTACAGCCGGTGGAAATCCAACTGCTTGGACAATGCCATTCCGCATCATCCGACGAGCAATAGGTGTCGGCAGAAATACATCTTGCCCGTACATTCTCTTCTTAAAATCTTTGAAATCTACATGTCCAAGGTTGGTGTCTGTGACGTTCTTCCACTTGGAGTTGATTTTTAATTCTGGCTACAGTCCTTTATTGGAGAACTTCCTCTAGGCCTTTCTCGAAGGTTCTCCTTAGGTGGTCATCAACCTTTCCTTGGACATCCATCCTTGGGCAGACTTCACATTTAGCTCGCCATTTCTTCAACTCCTCTTGGACAAGCATGGGCAGAATTCATCAAGTGCTTGACATTGTTTCCTTGGCCTAGGGCGGACTTGACATTGTCTTGGACATGTCTTGGCACACTTAGAAGTTACTTAGCCATTTCATGTCTTGGCTGAACTTCAAGTTAGACATGATGCTCTCCATGACAAGGGCGGACTTTACCTTGTCTTCGACATCCATCCTTAGGCCGACTTCACATTTAGCTCGCCATTTCTCTTCTTTCTTCCAAGCAGACTTCATCTTGGTCTTGACCATGTGCATGGCGGACTTTGCTTTAGCCTTCGACATGGTATTTCAAGCTTGGGCGAACCTGGTGATGCTTGTGCCATGCTTACTCTTCCTAATATCTGGATGAATTTCTTGCTATCATCTGGATCTTCTGGAACAAAACCCTTGTTTTTCTCTTTTTCTTGCTTTTTACTCATGGAGGTGCAAAACTCCAATTTTGAAGATAAAAACATTGACACCATGACCTGTGGGACCCAACCCTAGGTCAACTTTCAAAAAAGCTAAAAAAACGAAAAAGCATAAAGCAGGCAAAAAAGCTACTTCCCAGATTCCTCCCAAAGTGCCAAAAAATAGAAAAAGCAAAAAGCAAAAAAGCAAAATCCCTAAAAATAGGAAGTGTCAGAATTGACTCAAAGCAATTGCATTCTTCATCCTTCGCACGTTCTAAGCACTTTGACGCTGTATATGCACTGTTCTGGGCTTGAATTCTCTACTTGGCTCGAATGATTCCTCAAAACTCTAACTCCAAACTCTCAAAGTAATGGACTTAAGAAATTGTAATGCTAAAGAAAAACCCTAAAAAGCAAACTACTGGGGGTCCCCATTTGAAATGGGGCGATGTGTGAAATAGGACACAACAGGATCCTGGACAATTGGAGTATGGATCTAGTTATAAACTTTCTCCCAAAAGGCTTCTTCATAATTGAGGAGACGGTGTGGAAGTTCGTCTCATCATATCTATTCCATTAGGGAAACTTCAATCCTCTGGATTTTCATCCGTCTAATGGACAAACCTGGATAATGCCTTTACAACCTTCCTTTAGAGTATTGGTGCGAAAGTTGTATAGCAAAAATTGGCAATGCAATTATGAAGACTCTTGAAGTAGATTTTAGATAAAGGGAATCACTAATATACGACATAATTTTTATCCTATCAATAAACGAAATTCCCCAAACAATATGTTTGAGTGCCGGTAAAAGTGAATGGAGGCAAAAAATTGAGTTTGAAATGCCAAAGCTTCTATGTTTAAACTGTTGCCACAAAAATCACAACGCAAATAACTATAAGCGGTTTCCCCCAACAACTAAGGGCGTTTAGAGAGAGAAAAACGTAAAAAAGTGGACGCTGGAAGAGCGAAGGAAGAAAGTTCAAAATGACGAAGTTTGTTGTTGGCATGTAATATCTCCCATATATTCTGCAGTTAATTAGGCATACAGCAGTAGAAATTTTTTGCATGAAACATGCACGTAGGAAGTGTTGGAAGTTTCAGTTTGCTGCAGTGAAAGAATTGATTTAGTATGTTTCCAGAATTATCTTGTAAACTCCTCTATAAAACAGGTATGATGTAAAGAATTTGATGAAGAAATGAAATCCTTTTGGTGCAGCAGCACAATGAACAATCTTTGTGTGTTTATATGATTGATTGAATATTTTCTGAGTTTATATGTTTCAATGTGTTATGTGTTTTGATCTTTCTTCATTCAATTCTATCAATGTGGTATCAGAGCCAGGCAGGTTCAATGGTGAAGATCAGAAATATAATTTGATAATCAATGTTGAAGTGAAGCAGCAGCTGGAAGAAAACATGGTGAAGGAGTTGTTGATTTGTTAGGAGCTGATTTTGCAGTCACACAAGATCCTCCATACAAAGGATTGCAGATTCAAGAGAAGTCAGAGAATATTGTTGTAGATAGGAGTTTTGTTGCCGATGAAGATTTAAAAGGTTGCAGATCTAGAAATAAAAAAGTTACCATGTTTGATGTTCTCAGATCGCAGATTGCATTATCTGCAATGCAAAACACAAGTGTAGAAAATGTTTCTTAGGTGTTTGGAAAAGGTAATTAATTTTATTTTGAAAAGCTTGATTGTGTGTTTTAAAAAAAATTGCAGAAATCTTTAAGATAATTTGTATTGGAAGAAAGTCCCTCTAGAAAATAAAGAGATAGGATCAGTTTTAATTGCTAAAAGTAAATCACAAGGCTTTTTTGGAGAGAATTGTTGTATTTGTGTAACTGTGATAAGAAGTTGTAGAAAAAGAGATCAATGTTCATCATTTTAAGAGATTTGTACAAGACAAGGTATAAATTGCAAGAGAAAGGTTGAAGGCACGTGTTGTAGTTAAGGAAAAGAAGAAATCGTTGTAGCAGAATTATGGGTGTTAAAATCATTTGTTTCAATGGGAAAAGTTGGTAAAAGAGCGTTAAAAGAAAATGAAAAATCTAATTTGTGAGAATGATTTTTTAAAGAAAGAAAATAGTGAACTTTTGAAAGATTTGTGGCAAGTTGAGGAGAAGAATAAAGAGCTAGAAGAAAAGTTAAAGCTGTTTGATGAGATTAAGAAAAGGAATGAAGAATTACAACAAAGAGTAAAATTGGTTAATGACTTAGAACACAAATTAAAGAGATTGGAAGAAGCAAATAATTTGCAAATGAAGGAAATCACAAAATTAGAAGAAGACAATGGTTTATACAAGAAGGAAATGTCAAAATTAAATAAAGAAAATGAAAGTTTGAAGTAAAAGAAATTGGTATGTGATGGTTTTTGTAGTACAAAAGATTTGAGTTCATCATTTGATAAGTGTGTTTTTGCTGAAGTTGTTTGTGATGGAGACAAACATGAGACTGAGAATCTTGTTAGTTGTGATGATAACGCAAATACTGCTAGTAATGTTGGTTTAAAAATTATGGAAAGAATGGGTTACAAAGGACAAGGATTAGGAAATAATGCACAAGGAAATAAAGAACCAATTGAACCAGTTATGAGGCCAAAATATGCTCTCGGACATACTACAAGTAAAGGAAATGTTATAGGATCAAGCAAATTTGTTCTAGAAATGCATTATATTCAGTGTTCTCTTTGTAATAGGGAAGGTCATATAAAAGATACATGTTGGGATCTACACCCGTGTGCTATTTGTGGTTTGAGAAATCATTCAGAAAAGAAGTGTTGGCAAAGAAATTGGAAGACTGAATCTTTGTCAGGATGCATGCAGTTGAACTGCGGTTGGAGTTTTGGATCAAATTGGCAAAAGTTGACAGGTATGTTCAAAAGTTTGTTTAAATATAAATATTCATATGTGAAAGATGATAGTGATCAACAAAAGGTTGAAGGTTTGACAAGACATGATGAAAAGTGGAAAGCTACAGATAGTGAGATAATTCAATGTTTGAAGGACTGTCGTAGCAGCTGGTGAAGAGTTCAAGAGAGATCTGCAAATATTGAAGATAATTTGAAAGTATCATGAAGAAAAGAAGTTGGGGGAGTCTAAAGATTTGGTTGCAGAGTTTAAAGAATTTGTGGTCGAAATTAAGGGGGACTGTTGACATGTAATTTCTCCCATATATTCTACAGTTAATTAGGCATACAGCAGTAGAAAGTTTTTGCATGAAATGTACATGTAGGAACTATTTAGGAAGTTTCAGTTTGCTGCAGTGAAAGAATTGATTTAGTATGTTTCTAGAATTATCTTGTAAACTCCTCTATAAAACAGGTATGATGTAATGAATTTGATGAAGAAATGAAATCTTTTTGGTGCAGCAGCACAATAAACAATCTTTGTGTGTTTATATGATTGATTGAATATTTTCCGAGTCTATATCTTTCAATGTGTTATGTGTTCTAATCTTTCTTCATTCAATTCTATCATTTGCGAAATGAACATCAACAGCTTGCAAGCCTCATCTCACGTGAGAAATTGCCAAATCGTTATGGCAGACCCAATAGAGTCGATAAAACCAAAGGATGATCTGTAGAAAGAAGAAGGTGAGATTGGATGTTCGAGAAGTAGAGGAATGTCCCCATTGAGAATGATTGAATGGTACACAAATGAAGACTCATATAGTTTGGCTCAACTGTTGGAAAAACTGAATCTGGAAGATTTAGATATAGTCGAACCAAGGAAAATTAGCCAAACTGCGAAGTCTGTCACGGTTCCAAAACTAGGAAGTAATTCATACAAGCATAAAAGAGAAGCCCTGAAAGGCAACCAGCCTTCAATTAGATATTAAATGCTAGTTGGAGTGTCAAAATTTAGAACACATTCCACTTCAGGAAACAAAGCTTGAAGAGGAGGAAATTGTTGCATTCATCAGATTTTGTAAATGTTGGCAAGGAACATTCATAGATTTTGTAAACGCTGGCAAGGAACATTCATGACGAGATCCAAGGGACCACAGGCCTCCCTTGGAGGAAGATGAAGATCCTCTCATGGAAAGTTAGGGGCATAAATGCCAATAACAGGAGGCCACTGGGTAAATGCTAGTTGGAGTGTCAAAATTTAGAACTCATTCCACTTAAGGAAACAAAGCTTGAACGGGAGGAAATCGTTACATTCATCAGATTTTGTAAACCCTAGCAAGGAACATTCATAGATGCAACTTGAGCATCTGGCGGCCTTGTTGTTCTCTAGCACCCAGGAATGTTCATAGATGTATGTGGTCTGATAAAAACAAACGAGAAAAAACTGTTGTGGGGTGCACTTTCGCATGCCATAGGCAACATCAAAGTAATTAGACGAGGAGATTTCAAAGCCATTATGGAATTAAAGAAGAACTAGGGGGGGTCTCAAAAAAATTTACAAGCACAAAATGATTTTGTGATATTCACTGAAGAAAAAAAATCGATTGATACAAAAAGGCCTCAAATATTCGACTCAAGCAACACTAAGAGGAGGGGCGGGCGGGGGGGTGAATCAGTGTTGTCCAAGTTTTAACTTCATTAATTAGTTCTCTCAAGTGCCTAATACATTCAATCAAAAGAAAGATGCATGAACATAGAACAATAATCGACAACACCATAACACAACAATTTTTACGTGGAAACCCGGTTAAGGTAAAAACCACGGTGGAGGTCAATCCACAATTTGAGTACTCAAAATATATGTGTTTTACAAAATGAGAATGCACTTGCATTCAGGCACACTGCCTAGAGCTCACTGCTCAAAATCAGGAAGGCTCACTGCCTTACAGAAGTTTTGGATTACAACAAAAGGTTGAACTGAGAAAATAGCATCTACAAATGCCCGATTACAGTTCCAGTTAGGCTTATAGATAAGATTCAGGACCTTCTGCTTCATTCTGCACTTCGCTCTGCTCTGACTTAATTCGCTTCACAAGATCCTCTTCTGCACAAATCAAAATCCATTAACTGCTCTTCTAATATTCGCAATACACACCCACGCATATCGAACACCACACACACACACCAAAATGAATTAACCGATCTCATACATATATCTGCTACCAAAAATTCAGTCGCTATATGTCGGCCTCAATAGAATAGAAAATATCTTCCAACTGTCAGCTCAAATCATGAAAAACATTTAATGTGCATCCACCAAAGTCGGCCATAGCATAGTGAGGACCCAAAACCTAAGTTGCCGAATCGGGTACGAGCATGGGTACGGCAAAAAAAATTGGGGGGTTGGGTACGTTATCGGGTACGTTTGTACAAAAATATAATAAAATATTTATATATATATATGCAACCTACAAACAAAATAAGTTTAGAATGTCATATACCAATACATATGATAAAAAAAAACCATGACAAATTTCAATTTTTGAAACATAATATACTAATTTAAATTCAGTTTTCAATATCAAAAGGATCAAACTTGAATGTCATGATAGATAATCATTGTTTAACATTTACAAAATACAAATAGTAACCAATTCACTAACTTGGAATTGCATCAAATGGCTCATCATCAAGACTAAGATCATCGTCAACATTAACATTAGATGATGGAACCACATTAGCACTTGCACTAAAAGTATGTTGACTACTTGACTCCTCAAAAATTGAAGAAGATTGTGCAATTGCAGCCAAAGAAAGATCTAGGTCAGCTCGCTGTGGTTCTACATCCCACATCTTTGCTGCCCCTTCTTTGTACTCATCCTCTTTGTGAGTAAGAAGGCGCAAGTTGGAATGAACATAAACTAGCTCCTCTACTTTGTGTGATGCCAATCGATTGCGCTTGACTGAGTGGATGAAGGAGTATGTACTCCAATTCCCCTCAGCTGAAGAAGAACTAGCAACCTATTGAAGCAAAGGGAGCTCTCGTTAGAGTTGTTAAATTTAAAAAATTGTAAATCAAACTTCAAATTTGAAAATAACACATTTTAGTTTTAAATTTTTAAAATGATAAGACTTAAAAAGTACTAAAGGACTTAAAGGAAAATGTGAGAAGGAAGAAATATAAATTGAAGATGAGGAGTATGACATGTAATCTCATATCAGTCATATAACATTTGAACATGAAATAGTGGTTGAACTTCGTTGCTATATGATTGAATGTGGGATGGGTTGCTATGAGGATAACTTGTGAATGGGAAGCTACAAAGATCTTGGGAGAGTATTTGATGGAAAACATGCATATAGTTGTCATCACATAAATCTCTTGTATAAGAATTGTTTGAAATTACAAGGCATCAAGGAGAATGAACCTTTGGGGTTTGCATGATATTTATGACTGCTATATTTAAAATCCCTATGCTTTATAGAACCAAGATTTTAGTATGCACTAATTTATTTTGTTTATTTTGGGAATTGTGTTTGAGGTGCAATGCCAAAAAACATTGACCTTATTAGACTTGATCAAGAATGTACGTTTATTATATATCTTGAGAATCAAGGTAAAATATGCAAAAACAATGTTGGTTGTCTCAACTGATCAAAAGAAAGACATGTCATATGTGAGTGAATAATGCAAAGTGCAAAGTGCAAAGTGAGCATGTATGTTACAATAGAAGAAACGAAGTGAATAATCAATTTGTGACTAGAATTTATGTTGCAGAAGATTCAAACGAAGATATTCTAAATACAAGGTATGGTGAAGAATCTATGGTATAAAAAGATTTAGTTTATGGCGTTCTTGCAAATCAAGGGATACATGTGTGCAGGTGCTCAGTATGATGATTTCAATGATATGCTTGGTGATTATTTTGATAAGAACAATACAGTGGATACTAAATTGTGCTTCCTTAAAGGAACTATTCAATATACATATACACACACATAATCTAAATAACTTGAATATATATTTATGCATGATGGGATTGCTAAAATTGTTAACTATAATGACGATAAATGTAGTGGAATATCTACTAGTTATGATTGCTATTGTAAAGATAAATTAGAGATACTATGAAATTGCAAAAACTGATTTTTCCCCTATCTATAATAAAGCTTTTGCCTCTATCTATCCTTCTAGGCAACATCATTAAATTTCATGTTAACCCTTAACGTTTGTTAATCTACTCATGACCTATTCTTCACAAGGATCTTCTACCCAAAACTACCAAAGCACATATTGTACTATCAAATTGATACAGAGTTACTTTTTATCGTAGAAGCCACCCAAATATTAAGAGTACTTTGATAGTGAAGGACTCACGTTGCTGTATAGTCACCATGGAGCTCTATTCCTAGGGCAATGTTGCACTTGTTCATCAAGTGGTTATCTATTCGTTTTGCACTATCCCTAAGATATGATTTCATGATCATATCCTTGTGGCATTAACGGAGAGGTGGGATGTAGATGGTTTTACTTGGACACGAACTAGGAAAGTACAATTGTTGATATTACAATACAATGTTCCATAGACTCTACTCACTAATTCATCTGATTCTTCATAACGAATGTATGGGCCGTATTTTAAGTTTCCATAAAGGTTAAAAATTTCTTTTACAATGTTGTCATCAAGGCAAGGATAATTTGTACTCCAAAATGACAATCTACTCAATGTTTGATGCTCTACTCAACCAATTATTGACAATATTCTTCTACCCACTTCTCCCTAAGTTTGTATTGCTTGCCCTTCATCTCTCAATCTCTATCTATATAACGAACTAATATCTATGTTTAAGTGAGCTAGTGAAGTACCAATCAGAATTGAGGTCACATGGTACACCCAAATTTGTGTTATACAAATTAAGCTAATCTTAGTTCGCTTGGATGAGCTAATCTTAGTGTGCAATATTGTGATGTGAATATGTTTGTAATTTAAATTTCATATGCTTTATGGTGTGAATTTATTTGGTTGTGAGAAAAAATGTATAGAAGTTTAGTCTTTTGAGAGTTGATTTTATGATAATCCATTTTCAGTGAGATTAAAAGGGTTTATAACTAGGTAAATTAAGTCTTTTTAATTAATTTAAGTCCCTAAGTATTCAAAATTTTAGGTTCATTCATTACAAACTTTTAAAAGGGTTTCAATGAGTATTTTATTCATTTTGGCTAATTTTTAAGAATCTAAGTATTAGTACTATGGGTACTGAGTATTTTCAAGTGTAGCAACTTCTCATTTAATTAATTTTTAACCTCCTAAACCACAATTTAAAAAATCATGAAATTTCGTGATAGATTGAAAGTGGTTGGAAGAGCCGGCACCATCTCATCCCTTCCTCAAAATTAGTTTTTGGGGTGGCTATAAAAGAAGTTAACATCTATTGTGGAGATGGCTCTTGTCATAAGATGAAAATATCCCTTTCACATTTATGCATTTCTCTTTAAGATGGGAAACATTTTTTTGGGTAGGCTTCAATTTTAGTAATCATTTTTTAAACATGAGAGAAGGGAGAAAATATTTGAGAAACAGGCTTAAGAGGAGAGGAAAATCTTAGAGGAGTACTCATAAAAAAGGTTTCATCAAGTGTTTTTGAAAAGGTTTCTCAAGGCATGGGTTAATCCCTTGCATTAGTTTTGCATTTTAAAATAAAATTTGTATGTGTGTGTAGCAGTATTATTGTTAAATTTTGTTATGATTGTTGAATTGTAAATTTATGAGAAAGTGATTTGATATTCATAACTCGATTTTGTTGCATATGTTGAGTAGGTTATGTTGCATATATTGGGTAGCTATGTTGTAATTTTTTATCTTATATTTGTATTGGGAATAATTATTGGGTAGACTCTCTCTCGTTCAAAAATGTAGGTTCCTCCATATAAGGGGTTTCAGAGGGTATGGCTCCCATTTAGGAGGTTTGGGTATAAGTACCCATAAATTATAATTATGGGTATGAGTACCCCATCATTGTAACTTATGATTTAAATAATGAAGAGTTAATGGGTTGTAGAAGGAAGTATATGATGGGAGAACTTGGGAGAATTCGAGTAGGTGCAAACATATTATGTTATGGAATTTATTTGAAGTTCTAATTAGGATTATACTAAGTCAATTCTCGCTAATATGAATTCAAATTTTAAATTTTGTGAAAAAATGATATAAGGTTTTGGGATTTTTTATGACTCCTAAGATATTCTATTCAGAATCGAAACATAATAAGTTTGCGCCCATAGAATCCTCGTTATAAATTTTGGATGATTTGAAAAGAATAGAACTTTAAAGTCTTATTTTCTTTATTTTCTTAGAATGTGTAATTTATGTTCGTGCTTTTTATTTTATGTTGATTGGATAATGTTATTTTTTCTTAAAACATCTAAATTCAACATCATTGTTAAACGGAAGGAATTTGTAATTATATTTTATACTTGTCCATATATTGAAAATGTTAAACAAGGTAGTTGAATCTAGTAATGAGAGTTCTTACCATCTATTAACCCATGGCGGTTTTGTGATAAATTAAATAGGTTGGGGTTAATGGATTACTAGGTTTAGAATATATCTAATCATATTATTGCAATATTAAGTTAGGAAACTTCTAAATACTCCTATAACAATTTGGTTAGGCTTACACTTTAATCTAGATTATAATACCTTACCCTTGCTCATATAGAAATATATGCATTATACTTCCTTTAATTATATCTTGTCTAAGTCACAAGGTTCGAATTATAGTGAAGACAAAGGATTGACTACACCTATATATTATGCCTCTGTTGATCATAAAGCAATGGAAGATTGCTTCTTGCTTGACCAACAAATGGGGCATGATCCCAAACTAAGAACATATCTTGAAGTGGACTTGCAATCAATGTTATCACAAGCCCACTCAGAATCAGTGTAGCCAATGAGATCCAAAATACAACCTAATGAATAATTAATCCCATAGCGAATGGTTCCCTGGATATATCAAAGTATATGCTTGGCAGCCTTCTAATGCAACTCATGCGGCCCCCCACAGCATATGCGAGATATGGACAAGAGTGAGTGAGATAAAGGAGACTCCCCACAAGCTAACGATACTGTGTGCAATCAACCAGTGGTGTATCTTTGCCATCCTGAAGCTTTACCCCCAACAAGAAAGGTGTGGTCGTTGGCTTGCAGTCAGTCATGCAAAACTGAGCTAGAAGATCTCTCTCATACTTGGATTGAGCAACTTTAATTCCTAATCCATTTTGGCCGACTTCAACTCCAAGGAAAAAGTGTAGGAGACCCATGTCGGTCATGGAAAATCTATCATTGAAAGAAAATTTAATTTTAGGAATGGATGTGGAGGAACTACCTGTTATGAGTACATCATGTACATAGAGCGCTATGATCAATAGAGAGTCAGTTGTTTCATCATATCAACATTTGGATCAGACTTGAATTGCATGAAATTCTAAGACAGTAGATAAGAGTCCATTTTAGCATACCAAGCTCTAGGTCCCTGCTTGAGGCCATAGAGTAATTTCTTGATTTTGCATACTAAACATGAATTTTGTACATACCCTTGCGGTTGCTCCATGTAGATTTCCTCCTTGAGATCACCGTGAATAAATGTGTTCTTCACATCCATGTGGTGAACCTCCCGCCTTCTTGCAGCTGCCACTGGAGGAAAAGTCCATTTTTGCCACTAGAGCAAAAGTCTCATCATAATCAATGCAATGAACTTGTTCAAACCCTTTGGCTACTAACCTTGCTTTGTATCTACTCACATTGCTTGGTACCTACTCACATGTCCATCTATTGTTCTGTTTGTCCTATAGATCCACTTACATCAAACAATCTTGTTATCGGAAGGAAGCGGAACGAGGTCTCAAGATTGGTTTGCTATGAGTAGTTCTAAAAGTACTATTATGAAGTAGAAGAAAATCTATTCATGGCTGATGCTGTGTGTCCAAATCAAAAACACAAAGATAAATCTGATACTATTTCTGATAAGCACCAGCAAGTTGAAGGAGGTGAAATAGGAGGTGAAATAGACTTTGAAGGAGAACTGATTTGTGCTCTAGGAGAGATTAAAAGAATGAAAAAGGAGGCTACTACGCAAAGAAATCAGACCTTAAAGGAGACTGAAAAACTGATCAGCAAGACTAAAGACTCTGATCAATTGATTACAGACCTAAAAGTACAACTTGAGGAAAGTAAAAGGGTCGAAGAAGTGACCAAAATTGGGTTAGAAGTAAAGATAAAGGACTGCCAAAGATTGGAGGCAGAAATTGTGTCCTTGAGAAGGAAGTTAGATAAGTTTGATGGCACAAACAGATTTGCATGTGTTTTGTAACACTGTGAAATGCTTTGAAAGTGACAGTAGACAATGATATGATGATTTGACACTTTTTACTCCTCTCAGTCCAATGTCTTGTTTGCTGATTAACAGTCTTTCATGGTTTAAAGTTGTGGCTTTGACAGATTGCGGTGCTTTCCATTGAGTGTTTAATATTTGCAAGGACAGTGATATGGTGCTTAGACAGTGTCACAGTTTCCAGGGGTTTGGTGACAGTCCCTGTGAAATGACAATCATGACCACATTGACAGTGATATACATCAGCCACATTAATGTGACAGTAAGGTTTTCCAATCTATCATGCTTTAGTCTTGACAGTAATATACATTCACTTGCCTTGAGAGTAAGGCAACAGTGTGACAGTGATATGTTTTTCATCAATCTGCTCTCTGCTTTGTCCAGATATGTTCAGACATATTGTTATAACAGTGTATACAATTTCCAGTGTGTAGTCTAGATGACAGTCGCTGGCTTTACAATGGATATACTTATCTTTTTCAGGGAGAGTATGCGTTCCTTTGTCATTTGATGTCAAAGTGGGACTGATTCATTTGGTTGTCTGCGGAATTGCCATGAATGACAAAGGGAGAGTTTGTTGATTGATTTGTCATTGATGTCAATTGATGTCAAAGCTTGTCAAAGGTGCAGGTACAAAGTCAAAGGTGTTTGGTGATTGATTTGTCATTGGTGCCAAAGTTGACTTGTCATTTGTCATTGGTATTGATGCAACATGCAAAGGTACTTGTTCCTGTTCCTTCTTTTCATTGTGTTGATGCAAACCTTCATTTCACAGTAGTGATGCAAAAGAGTGTCAAAGGTCAGTGGTGATGCAAAAGGTGTATCTGTCCTTTGTTGACATCTTTATCACATAGTCGCTTCAATTCAAAAGTGATGTCATTGTGGATCATTATAAGACGGTGAGTTGACAGGGTTCTTGTTCATTCATCTCATGCTATTGATTATCTCATTGTGTTGATGCATTTCTTGGTGTTGATCCTTGATGCTTCTCAAAGGTACTGTTCATTCATTTCATCTTCATGCCGAAGTGATTGTTGATCTTCACGACAAAGTAATTGTATGCTTCATGCCAAAGTACTTGTTGTTCATACAGAGGTCTATTTAGATGGTATTCAAGGGAAGCGTTTTGCACAAAAGCATGATTGATAAAGTCAGAGGCATGGGCAGTGATCAGTGATATGGGCAGAGACCTTCTCTTAGTGTTCTTATGAGTATCAAGGTTATTAGTATTTATAACCTTTTGTTATGTTTGGTTGTTGACCGGCTATATAAGGTGGAAGGTCACTTAAGTGACCACTTATGGGGGTCACTCTCGCTGGAAAATCGGCCCCTTAACCAACCAGACAAGTTAATGTTTCATGTTTTACCAACCAATATGAGCTCGATGGCTATCATATAGATAAAGATCAAAGGTCTGCATTTAAAGTTGGTAAACGGTTACTTTACAAGGTCTTCCCTTTGACGGGCATTTGAGTGTCATCGCCATTGATTCACTTACACACAGTTTTATACCTATATTAAAAAAGCGATGGTATAAGCATCTTTGCCAGTGCATTTAGTGGGTTTGAACTGTGGTTTGGGCATCGTGAGAGTGTGTTGGAGTCAATGACACCATGTCTTTGCAAAGACAATACACAGAGAGGGAGTTTTGATTAACAGAGTACAAAAGAGTTCATCGTTATTCTATATGACAGTGTTCTTCAAATGTTTTCTTCACTGCACAGATTTGTATGACCTGAGTGTAATCACAGGTGAATTGATTTTGACTTTAAGTAAGGACAGTCTGTGCATGTTCTGGAAGTGAAGAATTTTTCATAAGAACAACAAGAAAAAAAATACGTTTACGTTAGTAGGTAGTTGTTAGCAATGTAGACTGTATTAGGAACATACAAACAATGAGGCTAAGAAAATGATAGTTAAGTGTTACTAACGTCATGACCACGACTCAGGTATACTAACGTTTATGGTTTTATTAACACCAAAACTTAGAATTCGAAAACACTTGCATTATTTGAATATCTAGTCACTATTCATTTTTAACTAATTATACAGAAAATTTAATAATGCACTAGAAAATTTAAAACTAGGATTCTATAAGAATATTAACTCTATCAATATTTGGGGAAGTTTGAAATTATCGTATTTTCTATTAAATAAGTAGAAGTAGAAGCCAAGATTGTCACTTGACATAGTAATATGTTTAGAACAAAGAAGGTAGGGTAGAAAGATAAATTTCCACTACTAAAACTAGACTTTTCTCCACATTCCAGGATTACGAGATAAAATAAACCTGTTTTGAGTTTATTTTCATGTTTGATTACATCGAATAATAGGAATTCACTCTTTTAACAACATAAGTTATTTCATTCCAAAGCAATTAGGATAATATAAAGTATTTTAATTGATTTCTAATTTCAAAAGTAGAGTTTATAGATCAAGAAGTCTTGAAGATCTTGGTAGAGTGGTTGGTTATTATTTATTAGTTTGCATAATATGATTCATGATTTACAAATCGATGTTACAGTGTCATAGTGGAATTTTTGTTGCATGTTGGTTTTTTGGTACCTGCTATGACCTACACAGAGTATATTTGGTAGTTAGAGATATATGATCTTTTCTAAAGATGCAACTCATGGTTATAATTTGGAGGTAGTCATCTAGCGTAGAGCATAGTGATCTTTTTGTACCAAGGAGATCTTGGATATTATGTTTTTGAAGTTAGAGTTTAATTGGCATGAGATAATTGATTAGGTACTTAATGATTGGAAAATTGTATGTTTTCAAATCTACATACCCTATGTGGAAATCCAATAATCATGTCATAACTAACAACTTAGGAGCATGCTATATAAGTCACAATTTGACCTTTTCATTTTATATCTATATTACATACCTTCTTCCACAATATCCTAACTATCACAAAGTATAAATAATAAAAAATAATGTCCGCCCCCTCACGTGGGCAACACATTTTATCCACTCCATGTTTGGAGATAATATGTACATTATTTGTCAACTACAAAAGTAATTATAATTTACAAGATAACATTTCCAAGGTGAATGGACACCTGTTCTTAACAACCCATAGAGGACATATTTTTATAAAACTCGCAACTGACATGTAATTAAAAGCCACAAGTAAGTGCAAGTATATCAACAAAATTTTAGTATGTGTCCATGACGAGTAGAAAGCAGAATGCAAGTGGTTTGCTCAAACCATAAAATTAAATAATCTCCCTCGTACCCCAGAAAAATAGGTGGGACCCATCCCTTTATGAGTAAGGTCACAGTGGATAATTTCGTAACGAGAAAAGTTGAGGAATCTAGCCTCTACAATCTAAACAATTCAATTCTCTAGTATTCACTTTAGGATAACAATCATACATTGCCTAAGGTTTGAGACACAATATAATCGTATCATATTTTCAAAAGTCAGTTTAACATAGAATGACTATAGTCACCTAACCATTATGTTTGCATAAGTCTCTTGCAGGTACACTACAATTTCTACTTTAGCAGAATACAACCATACAAGAATAAAGGCACAATATCACCATGTACCTAGATATATCAAAGTGTTGATTGATTTGTCATTGATGTCAATTGATGTCAAAGGTGCGGGTGCAATGTCAAAGGTGTTTGGTGATTGATTTATCATTGTTGCCAAAGTTTTTTTTGTCATTTGTCATTGGTATTGATGCAACATGCAAAGGTACTTGTTCCTGTTCCTTCTTTCCATTGTGTTGATGGAAACCTTCATTTCATCATAGTGAAGCAAAAGAGTGTCAAAGGTCAGTGGTGATGCAAAAGGTGTATTTGTCCTTTGTTGACATCTATATGACAGAGTTGCTTCATTTCAAAAGTGATGTCAATGTAGATCATTCACAGGTATATAAGATGGTGAGTTGACAGGGTTCTTGTTCGTTCATCTCATGGTATTGATTATATCATTGTCTTGATGCATTTTTTGGTGTTCGTCCTTCATGGTTTTCAAAGGTACTGTTCATTAATTTCATCTTCATGCCAAAGTGATTGTTGATCTTCATGACAAAGACAAAGTGGTGGTTTATCTTCATGACAAAGTCATTGTATGCTTCATTCCGAAGTACTCGTTGTTCATACAAAGGTCTATTGAGATGGTATTTAGTGGAAGGGTTTTGCATAAGAGCATGATTGATAAAGTCAAAGGCATGGTCGGTGATCAGTGATATGGGCAAAGACCTTCTCTTAGTGTTCTTACGAGGATCAAGGTTATTAGTATTTATTACCTTTCAAAAACGTTGGCTTTGTTTTCATCTGTTTCTATTGAGATGGTATTTAGTGGAAGGGTTTTGCATAAGAGCATGATTGATAAAGTCAAAGGCATGGTCGGTGATCAGTGATATGGGCAAAGACCTTCTCTTAGTGTTCTTACGAGGATCAAGGTTATTAATATTTATTACCTTTCAAAAACGTCGGCTTTGTTTTCTTCTGTTTCTAAGGCTTATATAGAGGACTATGGTGTAATCATATTTCAAGGTTTGTTGAAATCTTTATACTTTATAACCTAAACTTCTTAGCATATCAAAACCCTAAGACTATACTATACTCTAGACCTAGGTTTTATAAAGGTCGTCAACGCAAATTCGCTTTTTGTTGTGTTTGTTTGTTGACCGGCTATATAAGATGGAAGGTCGCTTAAGTGGCCACTTAAGGGGGTCACTCTCGTTGGACAACCAGCCCCTTGACCAGCCAAACAGGTTAATGTTTCATATGTTACCACCCAATATGAGATCGATGCCTATCATTCAATTGATTGATTAGCAGGTGATAAAGATCAAAGGTCTGTATTTAAAGTTGGTAAACTGTTACTTTACAAGGTCTTCCCTTTGACAGGCATTTGAGTGTCATCGCCATTGATTCAGTTACACACAGTTTTTAAATTGTATTGAAACAGTGATGGTATAAGTATATCTTCCAATGCATTTAGTGGGTTTGAACTGTGGTTCAAGCATCGTTATAGTGTGTTGAAGTCAATGACACCATGTTTTTGTAAAGACAATACACAAAGAGTAAGTTTTGATTAACAGAGTACAAAAGAGTTTCATGGTTATTCTGTATGACAATGTTCTTCAAATGTATTCTTCACTACACTGATTTTTATGATCTGAGTGTGATCACAGGCTAATTGGCTTTGAGTTGAAGGGCAGTGCGTGTATGTTCTAGATGTGAAGATGTCCATATGATTGAAGTCTATCATTGTCTATGTATGTTCAGGATGTGAAGATGTCCATATAATTGAAGTTTATCATTGTCTATGGTTGATTATCATAACAGAAAGTCTTTTTGTGTCATCTATGTTAATTTAAAGAAGATCACAATCAAGGTGTGAGGAGAGGTCAAGAGTTCTTTGTTCTTATATATATCAGATCAAATCTTGTTTGTAAGAAGAGTCTTGTAAAGAAATTGTCATTCATATAAGAAATTGTTCTTATATATAGCATATCAAATCTTCTTTGGGATTTGATGTTCGGGATATGTTAGTCAGTATTTATCAAGGTGATGTCAAAATCAAAGTCATTGATATAACTACGAGTAGTTCTGAAAGTACTAGTATGAAGTAGAAGAAAATCTATTCATGGTTTTGATGTTGTGTGTTAAAATCAAAAACACAAAGATAAATATGATAATATTTCTGATAAGCACCAGCAAGTTGAAAAAGGTGAAATAGACTTTGAAGGAAAACTGATTTGTGCTCTAGGAGAGATTAAAACAATGAAAAAGGAGGCTAATACGAAAAGAAATTAGAACTTAAAGGAGACTGAAAAACTGATCAGCAAGACTAAAAAATCTGATCAATTGATTACAGACCTAAAAATAAAACTTGAGGAAAGTAAAAGGGTTGAAGAAGTGACCAAAATTGGGTTAGAAGTGAAGATAAAGGACTGCCAAAGATTGGAGGCAGAAATTGTGTCCTTGAGAAGGAAGTTAGATAAGTTTGATGGCACAAACAGATTGGAAGACCTCTTGAAAAAGCAAAAGAGTTATAATGATAGGTCTATTCTTGGCTATGAGATAGGTCAAAGTTCAAAGGTTTGTGATGATAAAATGAAAGAAGTTAAATCTTGCTCCCAAACTCCTTCAAAAGATGGTGACAATAACCTAATCCGAGATGCTGATACGGATGACTTTATAAAAGTCAGAAATAAGAAGTTCATCAAACCATTTATTAAAAGAGGAAACACACCATTCAGGTACAATCTATATTTTGATGGTTATTGTTTTTGTTGTAATCAATAATAAAGCTAGTGATTGTAAAGTTGGTTCAAGAAGCAGATCAAACTTTGTTAGTAGAAATCCATTTGATGTCTTAAGTAGTTTGAGGTGTTCTAATTGTGATAATTTTGATCATATAGCTAAATACTGTAGACATAACTCTAAGGTGCAGCAAAAGAGTAATAATGTTTATTCCAAAATAAATATAAAACCTACTACTGCTGATAAGAACAAGAACAAGTCAAAATCAGTTTGGAAACAAAGGGGTAATGATCATTCCCCGAAGAAGATGAATTTTACAAATCTTGTTAAGAAGGAGAATAAACCAAAATCAGCTTGGAGGCAAAAAGAAAAGGGCACTAAAACTGAAAAATCAATGTTTGTGCAAGCTGCCCTGTTAACAAGGATTTGTGGATCATAAATAGTGGTTGCTCAAACCACATGACTGGCGACAACAGCAAATTCACCAAGTTTGGAGACAACACTACTGTCGAAATCAGAGGTAAAAGTACATTCCTTTTAGATGGAAAAACACCTATTGATGATGTCTACTTTGTTGAAAGTCTTAAACACAAATTGTTGAGCGTAAGTCAGATTTGTGATAGTGGGTACAACATTCTATTTGATGATCAAGGCTGTGAAATAAGAAGAAAGTCAGAAAATACAGTCTCGGCTGGGACGAGAACTAAACGTAATATTTACAGTCTTAAAGGGACTGAAAACAGAGACAAACTAGGAAAAACTTGCTTTATGGGACAGGTAGAGGAGAGTTGGTTATGGCCTAAACTTCTTAGCAAATCAAAACCATAAGACTATACTATAATCTAGACCTAGGGTTTACGAAGGCCGTCAATGCAAATTCACTTTTTGTTGTGTCTGTTTGTTGACCGGCTATATAAGGTGAAGGTCACTTAAGTGACCACTTAAGGGGGCCACTCTCGTTGGACAACCGGCCCCTTGACTGGGCAGACAGGTTAAGCTTTCATATGTTACCGCCCAATATTAAGCAATGGCTATCATTCAATTGATTGATTGGCGGGTGATAAAGATCATAGGTCTGCATTTAAAGTTCGTAAACGGTCACTTTACAAGGTCTTCCCTTTGACGGGCATTTGAGTGTGATCGAAATTGATTCAGTTACACACAGTTTTATAACTGTATTGAAAAAGCGATGGTATTAGTATCATTGCCAGTGCATTTAGCGGGTTTGACTGTGGTTTGGGCATCGTGAGAGTGTGTTGAAGTCAATGACACCATGTCTTTGCAAAGACAATACACAGAGGAGTTTTGATTAACAGAGTACAAAAGAGTTCATGGTTATTCTATATGACAGTGTTCTTGAAATGTATTCTTCACTGCACAGATTTGTATGATCTGAGTATTGATTTTGAGTTGAAGTAAGGACAGTGTGTGCATGTTCTGGAAGTGAAGATGTCCATATGATTGAAGTCTATCATTGTCTATGTATGTTCAGGATGTGAATATGTCCATATGATTGAAGTTTATTAGTTTATCATTGTCTATGGTTGATTATCATAACAGAAAGTCTTTTTGTGTCATCTATGTTCATTCAAATAAGATTACAGTCAAGGTGTGAGCAGAGGTCAAGAGTTCTTTGTTCTTATATACCATATTTTCATAAATAAAAACATCACCTAAGGGACTAAGGCATCGACCAATTTCCCGCTACCCCCCAACTCTCAAATTTATATATGACACAATAGTCTAGTTTTCCTTAAATTAGGGATAACTTTTTTGATGGAATCCCCAAAGTCTTGTTGTTTAAAAAGTTTTCTTTCATTTCAAGATTTAATTCTCTCATATTTTTCAAGAAACTATAAATGTTTATTTAACAATTCTCAACTTGAATACATACAATAAGAAAAAGGTGAATTTCTATAACAAATATAAAAGTAAGAACAAGTTTGAGAGCTTGAATATCTCCACAACCCCTTTTATCTAAGAAGTCCAATTTCTGCAAGTTTTATCTTTCCATCTCTCTTTGGAATCCAAAAATGTTAAGCTCCAAAAGATATAATTTCTTTGCATATGATTTTATTTCCTGGACCTGAAATTATAATTCAATCAATTTATAACTCGCTCAAATTTGCTACTCTAAAGCATTTGAAATGAATATTCAGAATCCAATGTCTAGTGTCTTAGAGGCAGCTAGTGGGTTAGATATTTGTTTACTATAATTCAATTCTCTATATCACATTTGGATTCTTCTCAAATGTAAACCCAAAGTTTAGATATTTTTCCTAGAGTTAATCAAGTGGTGGCACACATCCTTCTTGAAGTTATCATATTATCACTATGTCTACACATTAAATACCCATCATATTTTCACTTTGTAACTCCATCAAATACAACACCTAATTAAAATTGATTTGATGTCATTTTGGCTCTAGATTACAAAGAATGTGCCAATAATGGTAACCTTGTCAAACTACATTAAATTTGCAATAATTGTAACCCCATGAAATGACTTAGCAAAAAGATGCCACCTACAAAATATCGCCTTAAACCAAAGACACCAGTAGCATGGCTAAATATAATACCGCTTTAACTCAGCTACTTGACACCATGTATAACTCTAAATCTTGGCCACATAAAAAAATATCCCTCAGAAGTTATTTCTAAACAAAACATATTATACTCATAATGTCAAATAATTACTTTAATCTCAATTATTCTAAACCACATTAGTTTTACATATATGAAAAACCCAAAGTTTGGATATTTTTCTTAGTGTTAATCAAGTGATGGCACACATCCTTCTTAAAGTTATCATATTATCACTATGTCTACACATGAAATGCCCATCATGTTATAGCTTTGTAACTCCATCAAATACAACAACTAATTAAAATTGATTTGGTGTCATTTTGGCTCTAGATTACAAAGAATGTGCCAATAATGATAACCTTGTCAAACTACAGAAGAATTGCAATAACTGTAACCCCATGAAATGACTTAGCCAAAAGATGCCACCTACAAAATATTGCCTTAAACCAAAAACACCAATAACATGGGTAAATATAATACAACTTGAACTCAATTACTTGACACCATGTATAACTCTAAACCTTGGCCAGATAAAATATCCCTAAGAAGTTATTTCTAAATAATTACTTTAATCTCAATTATTCTAAACCATATTAGTTTGACATATATGAAAAAAAAAAAAGAAAAAAGTAGTTTGTGTTCATAACTAGTCAATTGAAAACTCAATGTGCCTCATTAACACTAGATGATTTACCAACTCCTAAAAAGTACCTACAAGAATCCACATTTCCTTATTAATTCAAAACATTCAAATAAATCAATTCACCACATTTGAATAAATCAAGGCCTTACCTTAATTTTTTGTATATGTGATAATATTACATTCACCGGATCAATAGGACCAGTGTTATAATGCGTTATGATCTCAAAATGAATCAAATCCATCTATAAATCAATCTTCATTGTATGTATTGTACTATGAATAAAAACAAATCTATTCAAATCCATTATGTAGCCAAAATGTTTAGCTTCCTAAGTAACATAATATCTAAAGACTATCATCGTGCCCTTTGTGGTGTCATGATCTTAGCCCTCGCATGCCTCTATCTTATGAGAATTATTTCTATATCCTATTAATACATGAGAATACTGTTTTTTTATTTCTTTTTAGAGATATTTTATTGTATTACACGTACTAGAATTGTTACAATTACCATACATTTTCGTACCTATAGGAAAAAACTTATGCTTATCAACTAATAACAAATGGATGAAACCAATAATAAGATTATTACTTTATTTAACGAAAATGATAATTAGAATAGAGATAATATTATAACTAAATGAATTGATAAGTAAGATTATTTGAAATATAAATAAAATGATAACAAATAATATTATTTCTCAAGGTATGGTTCAAGCAATCATTCAAACTATGACAATAATTACAAGTTGTTCAAATAGAAACGTCATTTATCACCAAATTTTTAACATAGATAAAACGATTTCATTATTTGAAACAATATGATTTATAGTATAACATAATTGTTAATGATATAGCAGCTTCGGTAGCTCCTTCCAGCTCAGCTCCTTCGTGGTATCATAAATTGGATGATAGCCGTTGGCTATTCAATTTATAGTTATTGCTATCGTTTATCTTCACTTTGTATGGGCCGACATATGAAGATACGAATTCATCTTGATCCGTTATCAAGAAGACACTTAATTCATTGTTTTGTATTTAATATTTGGCCGACATAAAAGAATTCGAAATTCATTAGGAGATATTTAATATTTATTTTTAGGCCGACTATCTTAAAAAAGATATTCGCAATGTCTTGAGGCCGACTTGAAGGATTTTGAGGGATGCGTCTTTATCATTCACTTGTATATATTATCCTTGATTCGTCTATTGTAATCATCCAGCACAGTTCGGTTATTCTCATCTGGTTCTTGCATTATAAAGTGCGAACATAAAGAGTGAAGAGATCAGTTTGGTCAGTTACACAAGTGCGAATACTTTATCTGATCAGGAGTGATCATATCATACAGGGCGAAACTACAGTTGGCGAATTCTGTCAAGTGCGCATCAAGTGCAAAAGTGTGATCAAATGCGAATGTACTATCAAGTGTGAATACAATAAGCAAAGTGTGAATTCAAATACAGAGCGAACATTACTCAGTGTTGAGCTAACACAGATTGAAGACAATCCAGTGCTTAGATTGAAGACCATCCAGTGCAAGGCGAACATTGCCAGATCTGTGTTCTGTCATTTGCCAGGTGTGATTCAACAGGTTATTATCTGTCATTCCATATTGTCAGGTGCTGTCTATCGGTCTTGTGTTAGACCTCATTGTAATGTGTAAAACTGCCACTGTTACATCAAATATAAGAGAGATCTTTGTTGCTGGGTTTTTCTCCCTCAAGAGGAGGGTTTTCCCAGGGTATATGCTGTGTTATGTTGTCTGATTTTGAATTATTTTCTGTGCAATTAATCTGATCACCTAAAACTAACAATAATAACATATATCTAAAATAATATGATTTAAGGTGCCTGAAGATTACATCATGGAAAATATCAAGCAAAATATGAAGCAAAGGTGAAAGGGCAGAGTAAAACCTGAATCTTTCCAACATCCTACCTCCCCGTGTGCATATCTCAGAGCTTTGAATGTGAGTATGGACATAGAGGAAATACCTCGTCACTAACCTGATGTGGGACCATATACCAGGCATAAGAACTGTTTGGCATTATGTTTTCAAGAAAAACCGATAGTTGCAGGATAAAAAAATAATGTCACGACATGGGTATTATGATAGATTCCTACCTGCGAGGCGTGAGCATGGATCACATAACGATCACAAAAGCTTCCCTGCCTCTTTCAACGCCGCGGTCTCTAAGAAAACCCTCCTCTTCTTTTCCACGGGCCTCTTCTAGAATATAGTAGCTTTCCTCCGCCCTCTGTCTGAGGAGATGTATTCCTGAAGAAGAGGGCCTCTGTTTTGCAGAAAATAATTTCTTCTCAGAAGCACCTGTTTCCTTTTCTTCACTACCCAAAATATGGCCCCTGCAATCACTGGTCTTCCTACCAAGGAGGAAAAGATTCCTGCTTTACACGGTAGCAATATTCATGAGACACTGTGGAAAAGTTTTAGAGTCTACTGTAGATGGCTATCATTCAATTTCTACATAAAATTTAAAAATATAGAAAATACCTATATGCAGGGAGAGAGTATGCTGTCGTTAAAACAGCTGGTTTTACCATCACCTTCCCCCTTTGCACATAAACAAGTGTAAGAACCATTCGTGTTCACACAGCTTCCCAACGGTGGTGGAATGCAACGATTCATTGGCGAAATACCGCATTCATTTATATCTGTAGGATTCCATTTCAAGTAACAAATTTACATTAGCCTGTCTGTAAATTAACCCTGAAAAAGAACAAACCCAATTCCCACTGATTTATTAATTTTGAAATAATCTGAAAGGCTAAAGCCGGTGATTATCACTACCAATTCGTCCCCCAATTACCTAATGAGATTGGTCGCTATTTCATCTTTTATTTTATATGATAAGACCCCCCTTTTTGTGTCACATTCTGTTCAGATGCCCCAGTCAGGAGCATCTTTTCCTTGGTTTTACACCAGAAGCCTTGTCCGTTGAGATTAAGCTGCTATATTTTACCCATTTGGAAGCCCTGTTTAAGAGGCCAGTGGAAAAGAAAACTGAACTTTAAGGTTTCACTCTGTAACAGCAAAGACAAAAACTGAACTTTCGAGTCTATGATGGGCGATGTCAAAACTAAACTTTTTGCAGATACCGATGAGAATGAACGGACAGAACGACAACATTTTTGCAGATTTTTTTTCAGGCGTCAGAGGATTTTACAACTCGACGGCGTACGTTAGAGCCTATCAGATATAATTACATTGCAGTGAAGGTACGGCCATCTGATTGCCGGTATGGACATATTTACGTTCCCTCTATGAACGAGACGACTGTAAAAGCGTATCGACGGCTATCTTGCGTCCGTATCAATTCGAGCGGTTAAACGAATCTCAGCCGTTCATCATTTTCATCAGTTTTTCGGCTGTTTCTCGTCATGTTTTTCCCTGCTTTCCCCGCCCCTATTGGTTTCCGCTCCTCCAAACTCTTCGTCGTTTCTCCAATTTAACAAACTGCAGGTTTCCACGAGAGTTTTAGAATGAAAATTACGGCCAAAATCCTAATAATAAGCACATTTAGGTTTTAACATTATGGCATCCTTTACTTTAGTATATATTAGCATAATTAAAATATAAATGTATAATTTATATAATAATAAAAAATAAATTATAAATAATATAATTATTTATTATTATTATTATTATATTATTATATTCTTTAACAAAACTATTAAATACATACATAAAATTATTATAATTAAAAATTATTAATTATTATATTTTTATATAACATAAAATATAATAATATATTATATATATTTTATATAATTGATAATGTTGATAAAAAACTATATGTATGTTAATATGTTAGAGAGTATGTATCTGTTCATGGATACATTGCAAACTCTAGTTACATGTCATTAGATTAAACAATTAATAATATACATTTATATAATAGTATATATAAGTTATATTTTATTTTATTTTGGTACGTAAATAGAAATTATATTGATGTAAAAAAAAAGTGTATTACATCATTCCGCCACAGCGCCATCCTGCAAATAAGCCCCTTTACATCCACAGTATTCCTCAGCCCACGGGCAAAGGCAACAATCATTTATTCTTTTTTGTTGCGGATCTTAACAACATTGAGTGGTTTGGAAGTGTTGCAGTAGATCGCTTCCTTTTCACCTCAGTCCACTCCAATTTTGGATTTGCGGTGTCATCAGAAGGTAGTGGGGAATTGGCATTAGCCCCATCTAAGCAGGAGGCGCCCATAGAAGAATCGGCAGGTGTAGGAGCTGATGGAGCCACCACCTGGTCAGCCTCCACCAATGTGAGATCTTTCGTAGGAAAGGATAAGGGGGAAATTGAGAGGGGCCCATCGTTAGGGACCGCATGAGACACCACTGAGGAATATTGCATAGCCGAAAGAGCGAGAGGATTTGATTTTGAAATGATTTCCTCAGGAGTTTGTGAAGAAGGCAAGTCATTTGGAGTTCCAAGAGTGATGACATAATGGTGGGAATCTACCCCAATCCACCAGGAGGGACTTCCGTTCGAGGCCTGATTGATGGTATGCTTCTTATGGCACTAATGAGTCAAATGGTCAGTTGAAAAACATTTCCTGCATCTAAAGGCGACCTTTTCATAGTCAACTGGTTGCTTTCAACACCTTTTTCCCACTTTCAGAGATATCTCAGCTGGAAGTCCTTTAGATAAATCCATTTCCACACAAATGTGTGCACAAGTGGAGATCCTATAGCCGATAGTTTCATTTGAGGAGTAATGGTACTTACCCAGCCCATTTCCAATCGCGCGCAAGCAATCCAATTCCCAGAATTGGAGTGGGAGATAAGGAAGTCTAACCCAAAGGAAAGTAGATGAGAAAGTCTCAGTGCGGGGGTCAAAGGAGGCATACCAAGGCTTCATGCTTATGAATTCACCATCAAAAGTCCAGGGGCCTGCTTGCAACATTAGATCCATGTCTTCAATAGAATCAAATTCCAATATAAAGAACCCTCTAGCACAAGGGTAAATACTAATTTCTTCTTTCATATACTCCTTCCAGTTTTGTGTGATCCATGTGTTTAAATCGCACAAATTGGGCCAAGATCTTGTAAGTCTGCATATGAAAGCGTGATCCTGTAGATACTCCTCTCGATCACAGGCCAAACTGTCTAGGCATACCTCGGGGATGAGCTCCGAGTGTCGAACCGGCAGATGGCTAGTCTTGGCACCAATCGCACTTGAAGCTTTGGCATTTCCCATATCCGGGTCGGTGGCATTGTTAGCAAGATGAGGGCACGCACGAATCCTTTCTTGCAAACCCTTCCTCACCCCAGAACATTCAGCTCGCAATTTCTCTATAGGTTGGAGAAGCTGAGCACCATTATCTGCTTGCCCCGTTAGCGAATCAAAAGCCCTAGATCTGCCTCTCATCGTGTCCCTGTAATTCATTCTGCAAACTGGTGATTTCCCTTTGCGCCAAGAAATGGGAGCCCCAACCTCATCACGGAAATCTCCACACATGCCAAGGGGGTCGAAGATGGCTAGAGCAAGAATCGAAGGTTTTGGAGTTGAGCGCTTCATGGCGCCAAAAATTTGTAGAGCTATAAGTTGTTTATTAATTTTTTTATATAAGTTATATTATTATTATATATAATATTCTATAAAAAAAATTATTAAATATAAATATGAAATTATTATAATTAATAATTAATATATTTTTGCGTGGGCCGTTAGGCAGGCGGTTTTTCATACCAACGGTTGTGGAAAGCTCGAGTGATATTGATAACTCCCACATTACAATAGTTGGATTGTTTTATGATGACAAGGCGTTGGTTGATATTCGTGGCAGGTTCGTTGGGATGGTTAGGTGGATTGTCTACTTGGCAAGTTCATTTTGGACAAGCGGTGGCAGAGTATGAATAATGATGGCCCCTAACAACATTTAAAACAAACTCTCTCTGGTTTCAATGATAAACTTGACCTCCTTACTGAGCTAGTCATTTCACTTGGGCATTGGGCTTAGTGGAGCTGATGCATCAGTTCCAAGCTTCTTTTTTTTGCGGGGAATGTATAATCGAGGCTAGTTTAATAATGGCAAGAACTCCTTACAACGATCCCCATGATATTTTTCGTGGATTTGGCTTTATTCGGAGTTAGTTTATATTTGCCAAAAGGTTGGTAATTTGGTATCTGTGTTTTGATAGCGAAGCTGTGTTAGATGGAAGAGCGTTCAAAATTTGTTGTTTGCATGTCTACGGAGTCCCTAATGAGTATAAGGGCAGACACGCCAATACAATTGGAAAGTGTTGTCGAGCAAATGGCATTTCTCTCTCCCTCTCCTCCTTTCTCTATATCTCCTTATATCTCTATCTCTCTAACACTCTATCTCACCATTTATATCTCTCTATCTCTCCCTCTCCCTCTTCCTCTATATCTCTATATCTCCTTGTCTCTCTTTGTATTTCTCTTCTATCTATTTGTCTCCCTCTTCATCTCTCATTCTATCTTCATCTCTACCTATATTTTCCTCTCTCCCCCTTTATCTCTAGGCATGTCTCTCTCTCTATCCATCCATCTATCTCCCTCTCTATCCCTCTCTATATATTTGTCTCTTCCATATCTATCCCACACTCCTCTCTCCTTTATCTCTCCTCTTTCTCTCCTTCTCTCCTTCTCCCTCTCCTTCTTCTCCTTCTCCCTCTCCATCTCCTTATCTCTCTCCCTCTTTTCCACCCTATCTCCCTCTTTCTATCCCTATATCTCCCCCTCTCTCTCTCTCCCTCTTTCAATATTGAAAACATAACATGAGCTTATTGGTAACAGAGCCTGATTATCTTCCCGATTTAGAGGATTTATTTCAATCATGTTTGGATCCCTATAAATGGATGTATAGTTGATTTGAAGCTCTCACTTCTCTATTGAGACATTTGTTGCAAAAACATCATTTACTAAATGGCAGGTACCAATTAACATCATGTACTGCATAAATGTATGCAAAAAGTAGACCAAAATTTATCCTAATTAACATTCCACACATCTTCGACGTACCCATTGCATAGAGTAAGGTGCGATTACTAGTTACATTGTAGTGAAGGTACGGCCATCAGATTGCGGGTATGGGCATTTAACTAGAGAGGAAATATCATAGAAGTTCAACTCATCACTAACTTATTGACATTATGTTTTCAATAAATACTTATAATTTCAATATATAATAAAAAATAATTCATCATCAATGTTAAATAAAATTTTAAGCAAAAACAAATTGATAGACTTGCATATGTCATGAAGTAATGATAAGAATGAATTTTGATTTTGGCGATAACACTATAAACATTTCTTATGTAAAAAAAAATAACAATTCTTTAGATATCCTACCTTCATTTTCATGAAATATGGGGCTGCAAATAATTCTTCACGTTGTTGTACTTGGTGAGCAAATATGCAAGTCGTCTAACAATTCAACCGTTTTCAAGAACCCTGACAAGACAATCCTTCATGTCATCTAAGAATTCAATTTCTTTCAGTCATAGATCCACCTATCCAAGCACCATTACTTTAATTTTAATACAATTCTTAAAAGCAAAAACATAACATAATTTCCAATTTGTAGAAAATTCATGATTTGGTAATCCTAAGCATAACACAAAAATATCACACAATAATTATTTTCTTAGCCAACATCATATAACTATGTTAGTTGTGACTTACCATCATGCTAGGGTCCAAAGGCATTCCAACCACCTCAAACATTGCCCCTTGAATGTTTAATTTCTAACAAACATACATTGCTCCTAGATACGAGTACAAATATTACTTCAGATCACTTGAAAATGTAATGAGCTATAACTACAAATCTAAAAGCATTGCTTACCTAGCCATCATATTCATTGTCACGAGCTCAAGAACTCCAACTCCTCTTTTCCTATCCACATGTTTGACTCATGTTTGTGGTTATATACATGTATAAGATTCATATTGAATGTGGTACAACCTCTCCTTTCTATTATAGTCAACTTCCAATGAATATATATTTTTTCACTCTCATCAATGTTTGACTCTTGTTTGAGGTTATATACATGTATAAGATTCCTACTGAAAGTGGTACAACCTCTTTTCTATGGTATCCAACTTCCAATCAATATGTATTTTATCCCTCTCACTAATCTTTAACTCCTATTCATGGTTATATACATGTATAAGAACCTGTTGAATGTGGTACAACCTCTCCTTTCTATGATATTTAGGTTTCAATGAATATATATTTTATTCCTAAAATAATTTACCTATACAATTATTCAAGTACATTAAAAATATAGCTAGAATAATAGAATCATTGCTACCATAAATTCCATTATTTTCTTTCAATAAAATATCCACAACCCAGGCCATTATCTATGGGCCTATATTTTGTAATTACCAATTATATTAATCAATATAATTTTAGGTGCCTACACCATTATAAAAATAAATAGAGATCATCCTTTCTAATACAACTTATATTTATCTTTAAAAACATCGACAATGTAACAAAAATGTTGTTTCATTGTTTGTCATACACACAATCTAGAAATAGTGTTATTTCATTACTTTTCATGCACACACGATCTTAAAAAAATAAGTTAATTTCAAATAATTCAATAAAATTACTCAAGAAGGAAACCAACTTGGGCTTGGGCTTGGGCCTTGGCCCCGATAATGTCAAAGATCTTAAATACCTGTCAAGGTAAGCTTGTTACATTAAGTTAATTCATACAATAGTTTTTGCTTTTGCACTCCCTCTACATAGTTTTATAATATATAAGGTTTATTTGACAAAGAAAGACTAACAAACATGAGAACTCTTGAGTAATAGAATTGACATTATAGTGCTTCCCCATCTCATCTACCATTAATAAGTAGCTAGCTAAACTATCTACACTTCGGCTAAACTATCTACACTTCATAATGTCCATACCAACCTTGTAATATCTAAGGTTTAACGCATTATAGGTTTTGTAATGTGACAAACATGGGTATTATCATATAATCATATAATCATTCATTCTTGCGAGCCATGGGCATAGATCATATAATCATGCATTGCCTACTACCTCCCACATCACCTACAAGGACCACAAAAACTTGCACTACGTTATTTCAACATCACGATCTTACAAATGAATCCCCATTCAAATTGTACTAATCAAAAAATGCATTGAACTTAGTACCGAGACGCGTGTTGCAATAGTACAAGAGGCCTTTCAATACATCCTAATGGTTGGTTTTATGAATAAAAGTATGTGTTTAGGCACACATCCTTGCACATAGACAAGCTATATTTGTGATATAATGCATTGTCAATAATATATAGTACATAAAGAGAGCACATGTGTAACTATAATAATTACCCTTAATTTTTTTGGAAAAACTTGTTAGCTCAAAACAAAATAAAATTCCTAGCAATTCCTTTCCACTTTTTGATCACCAAGTTCCCAATGTGGGTGAGGTGAGAGTACAATATACGAGATTATAAATCCTTTTGAAAATAAGAAGCTAAAAGTAGTATCCACTTATTCAATGGGGTCAGCCAACACTTCCACTTTTCAGTGGGAAAGCTTATACAATAATAAAAATGCAAGCGAGCTCTTCCAATTTTTAGTGGTGAGCAAATACAACAAGAAAGAGCAACTCTCCTACTTTTCAGTGGTGAGTGAATAAAATAAACTATAGCAACTATTCCACTTTTCAATGGTAAGTGAGAACCAATAAGCCACTTATTCAATGGAGTGAATAACAACAAAATACCAAGAGCAATTCATTGGAGGTACTACCACTCAGTGTTACAATGTTAAAGCTCATTTGAAAACTTATAAATTTCATATATGCATTTATTGGTACAAGTATGGTCATGAAAGAAATTGATAGAACATCCCCTCCTTTCACGTCGTTTTGTGACGCTTTTTGTCTCGCTGCGAAGTTAGGTGTGGTTTGGTATTGATTCAATTTGTTCGATTTGTGTTTTGAGGTATTATGATAAATTAAATAAAAAAATTAATACTTTTGTGATTTTGACAAATAAAATATTATTAATGTTTAAATTGGATTAAAAAAATCAAACATGAATATTATAATAAAATAACTATAAAACAAAAATGATTAAATAAGAAGGTTGCTTGAGCAACGCGCACGAAAGAGGAATTATGATAATTGGCTATTTTGGGCAAAGAAAAGACGTGCACTGGTCATCTACGGGAACCGACGATAGTGGATGAAACCGCTTGCCTGACGGTTTTGCATGTAACTGGTCATCTCCTGCTTGTTTATGTCGCCTAGAGAATGTTGTAGCTTTGTCGCAATTATTAGTGAGCATAATGCTAGAGTCATGATATACCTGAGCACGTTGGAGGAAATGTTTTCCCTCATTGACTGTCAAGATGTTGATGGTAGTCCCCTCAACCGTGGAGCCAATGTAGAAGCTCTCAACAAGGATGAAATCGCTCGACACAACAAGCTAATTATTATTACCTGAATGTTGAGTATCGATATGTCTGACAATACTACTTTTCTTAAACTTATCCCTTCTCAAACAAATGATTAGTAATAAGGATCCCATCTCGGTGCATGTTGACTTGCGTGAAGATCATAATGTTCTTTGTTTCGTTTATTATTTCTCAGTGAGTACAGTTGGAAGGAATACTTAACCTGTCTATAAGCTGATTTGATGTTTGTCTCTGCGTTACTATTAAGATCTCAAGTCATCTTGGGGTGAAGGATACCTTCTATTGAAATTTAGTCATTTTCTCCCTCCTTTTAGTACTCTCTTCATATGATATCCGACCCATTAGCAGACCACCTCACATTTTGAGAAACTTATGGCCCATAGCATGATATTAAGTCGCCCCTCCGATATGGACATGGGCAATCGGAGCTAGGAATGGTCGAGAGATTTTGCCAAGAATATAAGGATAGTCTTGGGGATCATGGTATATATGTTCTGTCTCTTTCAAAAGGATTGTGTATGCAATCTGAGCCCTATCAACACGGCCTTTCCATTTCATCGTTTCCATCTGAGAGAAGGCTGCAAAGGCAGGTTTCAAATTGGAGTAAAAATTCATGGATTAGTATTTATTGTGCGTATGAAACCTTCAATGCTTTTTTGGGTGCCTACCTTTTTAATTATGATTTCATGGTCATCCAAGCAATCATCATATAGAATCATCGGGACCATCACAGGAGGCTCACCATATTGAGAGCATCGAACTCCATCAATTAGCATCTTATCCCATATACTTATGTTATGTATTATGTTTAAGTTGTGTTTCTTTGAGTATATGGCCAAAGTGTTTTTGTATCTTTATCTTGATGACGTCTCGAGGTATTTTATCAAATAGTTTGTATACCTCGGCCCTCTTACAGTGTTTTGCATCCATGTTTATCAGCGCAGCTGCAACTACAATATCTCAATATCATTTGGGAGATAGTTTGCTTGTCCTGTCTTCTTTGCACCTGCTTTTATAGATTGTTTCAGTTAGCATAGCCAATATACTCCACAAGAACATTGTCCCTGCCTAAACGAATCCCTCCTTTTGAGTGTATTGCGTAGTTGTTCTTAATCATAAATTCTTAACTTATGTATGCTAGTATTTCCTCTTGATCCGAGCTTTATCTAGAGAAGGAAGGTAAAGTGATTTTGTTATATATATCGTCTATGCTTTCCGGGTTGATGTTCTATTGATAATCCTTAACCTTCTTTAATCTAGTCGATTTGGTAAGAAGTACTTATGGCTACTCGAGTGCCAAGGCTATAGGTTGCTTTAGGAGTCTCACTCTTAAGTTTTATTTAGTTGTGCTACCACTTTACCCGCGTCCTTGCAATATAGCATTGTGGTTGATTTCACTTATGTCATGTTACCACAAACAGGGAGCAACGACGTATGAGGTAAGTTATAAATAATTGAATATCTTATCTTTTTACAAAAATCATATATCAATCAACATCATTCTCTTTGTCAAGCGTTTTGGATAATATAGTGTTGAAATAGGATATTCTTAGCTTTTTACTCACTGTTTAGAATTAAGGGATAAGGGTAGATAATTTAATGCACAGATTGAAGGTTTATTTCAATATGGGTGCTTTATTTAAAGTGTCGTTTGAATAGTTATATAAATTATTAGGAGTTGATTATATGTGGCGAATTAAGGAAATGCGGGCGTGAATCAAAATATATAAAGGTTAGAGGTTGTTAAAGTTATTGAGAGGTGATTGTTAATATAGTTAGTTTGGAGAGTTAATAAATTTATTTACTTTGTTTAAAATATTTTGGGAAGTATAGGCTTGTAGAATTCATAATGAAGAGATGAGTTCAAGTAATCAAATATGTTTAATAATATAGATTTTAGTAGGACATGAGGGTATTTCATCGCCTTTGTTGATATCAATATTATATTTTGTATCACCCTTACTAGTTTAGAAGAGGTAGGTGGAGACTTCTTATTCTTCTACCAGATTTAGCCAAGATGATAATCTATCATACAAACATTACCAATGGGATCAGCTTAAATGATTGAGCATTAGGATATAATGATTCCTTTAACACTTGAATGAAAATAGGGAGGTATATGATAGAATTAGCCCTTTATATATATTGAACTTTAGAAAAGGGTGAGTATTGTGTAAGGACAAATTAAAAGGGTAAGACTATCATTGTCATCCATAAGATAATTATTCATTCTCGTTATGCAAGAAAGTCTTAAGGATATAGAAAGATAGGAAACAAATGCATATTGATAGATCTATATGCTAGCGTAGTAAATGGATTATTGAATTCCCACTTTATTTCAAATATCTTTTGACATTCCTTTATGTGAATCTTAGTTTACGATCTCACCCATCACCTAGTTACATGGTTCCTTATCAATGTGTAATTTGTAAAATGAATTTGATGTTAGAGTCTTTAAATTGAATGCGTTGTGTTTATATTTTGTTAGTCATTTTATTTAATTTGGGAAAGTGTAGTTAATTAGTTGTGTTTGCGATGATGGTTTGTCTGATAATATAGCTATCCTTAGACAATTTATTATTGGTGTGATGTCTTGGAAGTTATTGTGGGAGCTTTGTTCTTATTAAGAATTTATATTGCTTAATGCAACCATGCTCACCTAGATGTTACCCATTTGAGATTCTATTTTAACACATTGTTATGCTTTCCAAATGTCGTCATGATCTTGATTAATTGATAGTTTGTGACCTGCTTAGTGGTTGTATTGTTTGACCAATTGCTCGAAATGTATATGTGTTGGATTGATGAATTTATGTGCTTTTGGGTTATTGATTAAATTGAATTCGTTTGTGTAAGGTGGATATTGGAAGTTTTCCAGAGGCTTGGGAAAACCATGTTGTTGCCCATGTTTATATGATGATCCTCTAATCTTGATTGATGTGTTATTTCAAGGGGTTTGTAGCCATGCACTATTTATATATGTTATGGTTGATTCTTCGTGCGTTATGGTTAATGCCTCGCTGTGGTGTATGTTCTTGTTGTTAAGAGATTTGTGCATATTGGTTTCCTTGTCAATTTAGTTGGGTTCTCTAGTCGTAGAAGGGGGAGTGGCTTCCAGTGGGGGCCGACGCACAAAGCGACGTCTAGGACAACCCATGTGGGAGTTTTCTAATCAAGTGACAACTTAATTAATTAATTAGGGGTTGGGTAGAATTTTTCCTTAACTAAGATAATTGGATGCCTCACCAATGCCTGTAGTGCTCAATCAGGCTAAGGATGGGTTGAGAAGGCCTGGTCGGCAAGACCAATATCCTTATCCCCACGAAAGCATAATTAGTCTCGCATGTGTCACCCTATGGGGCCGACCCCTAGTGAGAGGTTGTCAGGACAATCATAGATGGGGGTAGCGTCTAGGCTATCAGGATGGACGGCGCCTAGACTGCCAGGAAAACGCATGGACCATGCGATGACACTCTCTTCTGCTAACACCTCGTGTTTGCTTGGCTCGTATTTCCATTTAATGTTGTCAGCCTCTGGAAGTGGTGTACTATCATTTAATTTTGTTTTGTTCTTGTTGCTTATGATTTCTTGGGTTGAAACAAACAACACAAATCCAACACTGTTCAAGGTGTATTTGAAACTCCAAACCCTAACAAGGGCGCTTCTTCACACAAACACTCTTCTTCTCTAGTAGGTCTGCATACCTAATTTTTTTAACCTAACTCACACTAAACCCTCATAACCAACAATCTCCTTATCCTTTCAAACACCCATCAAAGCATCCTAAAATATAACACATAATACCATGCAACTCTTTTGAGACATCAACTTCAAATCATGACTTCTACGCTGACCTAGGCCTTGAATTAGGCCACGTTTACAAAGGGACTCCCCTTTAAACTTGCTTCCAACCCTAAAAACCAATGGGGAAACACTCAACAGACATCAAAACTCTATATTTCAAAATTTATTTGTAGAGACATGTTTCGCAAGGCACTCTGCCACGAAACCCTCATTTATTGCAAATTACATGGGGGTTTATTGAAAAGCTACCTTCCTAACCTTACCAGACATTGTCACCAATTCAAACACCCTTAACTAAGTCTACACATGCTTAAAATATCACTCACCAACCTCTGTCAACATTATTTCACCAAACCCTAGATCAAAACCTCCATTTTCATGGTAAGAACTCTCATAAACTCCCTAGGATAGCAATCAAAACACTAGCCAAACCTTACACCCTACTTTATTCAACCATTCTAGTTCTAAACCAACTTATTGGGACCCATTTCACCAATCAAAAAGATCACATTCAGTGAAATGGTCCATTAAAACATTTTAAGTTCTCACAAACCCTTAAACAGGGTATACCTGGGCAGTCACAAAGAAATAAGTATAAAACCCTTCAAATTCAATTTGAGCCCCTCAAACTAGATGCAAAATTTAGTTTATTCATGCCACCAATGAATCCATAAATTTATTGAGAAATCTAGCTTCTATACGATGTCGTACAGGCCTGCAAATAATGAATAACACAAAAAATTTCCAGAAAACAATGGAATTCTTATTGGTTTATGCTTCAAACCACCAAGCCAAACTTTGCATCGATGTTTCTCAACTTTTAAAAAAAAATCCCACCAAGAACAACCACACAAACTGACTCAACATCCCTCAAATAACTTTCAAAATCCCCATGATTGTTAGGGTTCCCAAAGTTGCATTTTTTGCAATTTTTTATGAAAATATTTTGCTCCTTTTTAGCATTATTTTTCATATTCACTCTCCTAACCACCTAAAACATTAGAAATGGTCTATTTAGACCTTATTCAACCTAAGAACATGACCACACACAAGAAAAATGAATTTTACCCTCCTTGACAACTTTTGTCAAAATTGACAAAATCTTTGACATGATTTGCAACTTTTACAATATAGACCCAAAAGACACCAAAATTTGCCAACCCTCTTTTAGCCTCTTGTTTTCCTTGCTATAGAAGAATGGTCTTGGTTAACCCCTCAAAATTCCTCTCCTTACCAATTTAGAAGTGTAGTGTAACTTGGAAGAGACTCTTTTTTTTGTAAGGGTGTTTCATTGGGTGTATTTGGCTGCAAGCTAGACACATTTTACAACATTAATGCTTGGTTGATTAGCACATTTGAACAAGTAGACTGGTTATGGGGCTAATTGCAAGGGAAACACAATTCGTAATCTTGAGCAAGGTTGTTTTGGACAGGCACTAGCTCTCTAGATGAGCTTGCCACATTTGGTTTGTATGCTTGAAAGGGCCTTGGGTTAATGGCCTACCTTCGGCCTTGATAATTTGTATGATAGAGCATCCTATTTGCTTGATCAAGGCCTTATGCTCGATTTGGGGGCTAGTAAGGTTTGTAATTTTGGAAGTACTGCTTTTTAAGGTTCACTAGTTTGTTCCCAAATATTTGAAGCAACCCTTTTATGCTTGCAACTCAAAGGATTGAGTTGGGACATATTTTTCTTGAATAGACATAGTTGGTAAAGTGGCTATTTCTCGCACCTGCATAGGTCTAGGTGCATTTTTGGAAAAATAGGCATTGGAGGTCTTGTGGTAATCTTTACAAATTGGATAAGGCTATTGTCAGCACTTATAGGCATCTCATATGCATCAGGTATTGTGTTTGCACCCATTTACTGGATCATTACATAGATGTCACTATTAAAAGCCCTCAAAAAATGTAAAAAATTATGTAGGGCCGAAGATCTTACCAGTAATGGGATTCTATCCCAAGTCCTTTCGAAACAGAGAGTGAAGTTCGTCATCTGCTCATGAGGATCCCTTTTGATAGTGGTCAGGTTCTCAACTAGAGATAAATGGTTTGATTTTTCCTTAAAATGCTTACAAAGATGGTCTCTCAGCTGATCCCAATTGTTCATTGAGTCCACTCTTAACCCTCTGAACCATTGCAATGCCTTGCCTTTATAAGATGCTACTACTAATCTCATTGCAACATTCCACTCAGCGATATGGTGGACTGCACAAAGTGTAGCCACATCTTTTATATGCTCATTTTGTGTAGTAAGATATTCACTAGTGTAAAATTGCACACTTTTGAAGAATACCATAGGACTATCATCATGTTGTTGAAAGTTGAGTGGGTTGCCTTGATTGAAAGGGACAAAACCGTGATTCCTAGGTGCAACCATAGGAATCAAAGGTGATTGTTTTACTAGAATGTGAGAAGATATCCTTCTTTAGGGTGGTGTATAATGGACTCTTCTTGTGAAGGTTGGGCTCCTTTACAATGTTCTCCCTTTTCTCCTAGGTCGAGAAAGTTGCATATATTCAAAAGGAATTGTACTTCCTCGAGTTTTCACTCTTCCCATACACAATTTATGCACTGTCTTCTTCGAAAACAGGTGCTAGAGTTACCAGATATGCTCAAAATACTTCAAAAATCATGTAAATTACTGGTAAATGTATTTCAAAACCAATAATTATAAAGTATTGTTTGACTGTTTATAGTTCAAAGAGTCCCACTGGGCATGCCACAAACTATTATCACTTAGAAGTGCACCCTTGATGAGTTGTAAAACTTAGCCTACTAGTGAAACATGGGAAATTTTTCAGGCTATGGGTTTCCTATGTTGAAAATGGAGGTAATTGTGTAGCTTAATACTTTTTAAAACTATGAGATTGTAGATCTAAATAAGTGTTCTTTGTTACAAATTCTTTGTATATGATTATTTGTTTAGATTCATTTTACCAATTCTAGAAGTACACAAAAGATTGTAGAAGAATAAGACCAGAAGATAGAAGTGACACAACATATACCATGGAGAAACCCCTTCGGGAAAAAACTCCACCACCAGAATCAATAGTGTTTCTATTAATTAACCTTAGAATAAGATTACAATAATTCTTTAAAAATCAATCCTTTCTTGAGATGCTTCTTTTTCCTTCAACAATTCTTCTTCACAACCTGCAATAAACTTTTATTAAACTCTCTTAAACTTGTTGCAATTAATAGACAATTGTGAACATTGTAAACTCCAAAGAGTTGACAATTACAAGAGGATAAAGATCCTCAAAAATATCTACGCCATTCTTGTGCAAGTAGAGTTCTTCCATGAAAAACAACGTCCAACCAAGTCCTTCATCAATTTGGGCATTCCAAACTGAAGTTCTAACTCAACGTTGATTACGAAGATAGAGATAGAGAGAGAGAGAGAGCTACTTCTAGAGATAAAGAGGGAGACAAAGAGATATACAAAGATAGGTAGAGATAGAGATAGAGAGAGAGATAGAGTGAGATAAAGAGGGAGACAAAGAGATATACAAAGATAGGTAGAGATGTATAGGAATAAAGAGAGACAAACAAAGAGATAGACATAGTGAGGGAGATAGAGAAAAATAGATAAAGGAAAAAAGAAAGAGGAGAGAGACATAGATAAAGATAAATAGATCAAAGAAAATATAGAGAGAGAGGGAGATAATGGGAAATATGCAAATAGAGAGGGAGACAAAGAGATAGCGAGAGATAGAGAGATAGAGAAATAAAGATGAATAACATAGAAATATAGGGAGGCTGCTTGATATATCTATCCCTACCGCTCTTTATCTCTCTATATCTCGCACTATTTTTTTCACTCCCTCTCCCCCTCTCTATCTATTGAGCTATCTCTTCCTCTCTCCCCCATCTTCTTCTCTCTCCCTCTCCCTCTCTATATATTCCTCTCCCTCTCTTCCCCCCTCTTCTTTCTCCCCCGTTCTACCTCTCTCCTTTCTCTCCCTCTTCAACCTATCTCTCTCCCTCTCTCCCCCTCTTCTATATCTCTCATCCTCCACCTATCTCTCTCCCTTTCTCTCCCTCGCTCTCTCTATCTCTCCTCGTATCTCCCTCCCTCACTCCCTCCCTATCCCCCTATATATCTATCATTACCTCTCTCTCCCTTTCTCTTCTCACATATCTCTATCTCTCTCTTTCTCTTCCCATATATCTCTATCTCCCCCTATTTATTTCTCCCTATATTTATCTCCCCTATTTCTCTCTCCCTCTCTCCATCTCTATTTACCTATCTCTAATTCTATTTTTTTGTCTATCTCTTTGTATCTCTCTCCCTCTCCTCCTTTCTCTATATATCCTTATATCTCTATCTCACCATCTATATCTCCCTATCTCTCCCTCTCCCTCTTCCTCTATATCTCTCTATCTCCTTATCTCTCTTTGTATTTCTCTTCTATCTATTTGTCTCCCTCTTCCTCTCTCATTCTATCTTCATCTCTACCTCTATTTTCCTCTCTCCCCCTTTATCTCTAGGAATCTCTCTCTCTCTATCCATCCATCTATCTCCCTTTCTATTCCTCTCTATATATTTGGCCCTTCCATATCTATCTATCCCTCTCTCCTCCCTCCTTTATCTCTCCTTCTCTCCATATCCCTCTTCTCCTTCTCCTTCTCCATCTCCATATATCCATCTCTATCTTCCCCTATATCTTTATCTCCTTATCTCTCTCTCTCTCTCTCTTCCACCCTATCTCCCTCTTTTTATCCCTATCTCTCCCTCTCTCTCCCTCTCCCTCTCTATATTGAAAACATAACATGAGCTTATTGGTAACAGAGCCTAATTATCTTCCCTATCCAGAGGATTTATTTCAATCATGTTTGGATCCATGTAAGTAGATGCACAGTTGATTTGAAGCTCTCACTTCTCTATTGAGACATTTTTTGCACAAACAACATCATTTACTAAATGGTAGGTACCAATTGACCTCATAAACTGCATAAATGTATGCAAAAAATAGACCAAAATTTATCCTAATTAACATTCCACACATGTTCAGCGTACCCATTGCACAGAGTAAGGTGTGATTACTACTTCAATATCAATGAAGGTACGACCTTCAGATTGCAAGTATGGGCATTCAACTACAAAGGAAATATCATAGACGTTCAACTCATCACTAACTCATTGACATTATATTTTCAATAAATAATTATAATTTCAATATATAATATAAAATAATTCTTCGTTAATGTTAAATAAAATTTTAAGCAAATACAATTGATGGACTTGTATATGTCATGAAGCAGGGATAAGAATGAATTTTAATTTTGGTGATAACACTCTAAACATTTCTTATGTAAAAAAAATAACAATGCTTTAGATATCCTACCTTCATTTAGGTTTCAATGAATATATATTTTATTCCTAAAATAATTTACCTATACAATTATTCAAGTACATTAAAAATATTGCTAAAATAATAAAATCATTGCTACCATAAATTTAATCCTTTTCTTTCAATAAAATATCAACAACCCAGGCCATTATCTATGGGCCTGTATTTTGTCATTACCAATTATATTGATCAGTATAATTTCAGGTGCTTACACCTTTATAAAAATAAATAGATACCATCCTTTCTAATACAACTTATTTTTATCTTTAAAAACATCAACAATGTAACAAAAATGTTGTTTCATTGTTTGTCATATACACAATCTAGAAATAGTGTTATTTCATTACTTTTTGTGCACACACGATCTAAAAATAATAAGTTAATTTCAAATAATTTAATAAAATTACCCAAGAAGGAAACCAACTTGGGCTTGTGCTTGGGCCTTGTCCCCGATAATGTCAAAGATCTTAAATACCTGTCAAGGTAAGGTTGTTACATTATGTTAATTCATACCATAGTTTTTTCTTTTGCACTCCCTCTAGATAGTTTTATAATATATAAGGTTTATTTGATGGGGAAAGACTAAAAAACATGAGAACTCTTGAGTAATAGAATTAGCATTATAGTGCTTCGCCATCTCATCCTCCACTAATGAGAAGCTAGCTAAACTATCTACACTTCAGCTAACTATCTACACTACATAATGTCCACACCAACCTTGTAATATCTAAGGTTTAACGCGTTATAGGTTTTGTAATGTGACAAACATGGGTATTATCATATAATAATATAATCATTCCTTCCTTCGAGCAATGGGCACGGATCATATAATCATGCATTTCCTACTACATCCCACATCACCTACAAGGATCTGAAAAACTTGCACTATGATATTTCAACGTGATGGTCTTACAAATGAATCCCCATTCTCGGGATCGTAAATTGTACTAATAAAAAAATGCATTGAACTAAGTACCGAGAAGCATGTTGCAATAGTACGAGAGGCCTTTCAATACATCCTAATGGTTAGTTTTATGAATAAAAGTATGTGTTTATGAACACATCCTTGCACATAGACAAGTTATATTTGTGATATCATTTATTATTATTAATATATAGTACATAAAGAGAGCACATGTGTAACTATAATAATCACCCTTAATTTTTTTAGAAAAACTTGTTAGCTCAAAACAAAATAAAATTCCCAGCACTTACTTTCCACTTTTTGATCAACAAGTTCCCAATGTGGGTGAGGTGAGAGTATAGAATATATGAGATTATAAATTCTTTTGAAAATAAGAAGTTGAAATTAGTATCCACTTATTCAATGGCGTTAGCCAGCACTTCCACTTTTCAGTGGGAAAGCTTATACGATAATGAAAATGCAAGCAAGCTCTTCCACTTTTTAGTGGTGAGCAAATACAACAAGAAAGAGCAACTCTCCTACTTTTTTGGTGGTGAGCAAATAAAATAAACTAGAGCAACTATTCCACTTTTCAATGGTAAGTAAGAACCAATAAGCCACTTATTCAATGGAGTGAATAACAACAAAATACCAAGAGCAGTTCATTGGAGGTACTACCACTCAGTGTTACAATGTTAGCTCATTTAAAAACTTATAAATTTCATCTATGCATTTATTGGTACAAGTATGGTCATGAAATAAATTGATATAACATCCCCACATGTATCACAACATCAAAGAACTAATCACCCATCATAGAATTAACAAAATACCTCAAAGATTGGAAAATAGATGGTTGGTGCAGGTCTAAAAGAGGTATGAAACCCTATTGTTACAGTATAGACAACAAGTTATAAAATAAGAAAAATTCGCCAAATCACTCCCGCATGCATGAACAATAAATTCAAGCTCAAAGATTGGAAAATAAATGGTTGGTGCAATTTTGAAAGAGGTCTGAAACCCTATTATTGCAGTTTGGACAACAATATATAAACTCAAAAAACTTCACCAAATCACTCCCACACAGACCCAAAATCTTTGCAAACATTCACCAAAAGATAAATCCCCAAATCTATAATCAAAATACTTTGAATTATCTTCTTTTTGAAACCCTAAATCTAGAACTTCGTTGAAGCACAATGTGATTCCTGAATAGAACCACTCCACTAGCTAGGTATTATCTTTCAAATTTGAAACTAAGAATCAAATGAGGGTTTTTGACCTCAAATGATTTTTGGAAGAACTTGCAGTGATAGCATAACAATATTTTTAATCTTCAACATATCCAAATGAGCCCCTAACACCTCCTTTTATAGCTTTTTTTGTTGCTTTTTTCCAAAATAAGTGCCTTTTGTTTTTTCATTCATTTTTCAAAAAATAATATTTTTCTCTGCTTTTTCAAAAAAAAATTACCTTTTCGAAAAAACGTTGTTTGCTTTTATATTATTATTTTTTTCCAAAAAAGAACTTTTGCTTTAAATTAAATAATTATTATGTGCAAACATTTAATCACCTTTTTCATCACATTCCCTTTTTTATTATTATGATGATTGGGCGTTGGTTGATATTTGTGGTAGGTTCGTTGGGATAGTTCGGTGGATTGTCTACTTGACAAGTTCATTCTGGACAAGCGGTGACAGAGTATGAATAATGATGGCCCCTGACAGAATTTAAAATGCATTCTCTCTGGTTTCAATGATAAGCTTGTTCTCCTTACTCAGCTAGTCATTTTACTTGGGCATTGGGCTTGGTGGAGCTGATGTATCAGCTGCAAGCTTTTTTTTTTCATGGGGAATGTATAATTGAGGCTAGTTTATTAATGGAAAGGACTTATTACAACGATCCCCATGATATTTTATGGAATTGGTTTTATTCGGAGTTAGTTTATATTTGCCAAAAGGTTGGTAATTTGGTATCTATTTTTTGATAGCGAAGCTATGTTAGATGGAAGAGCGTTCAAAATCTGTTGTCGGCATGTCCGTAGATACCCTAATGAGTATTGGGGCGAACACGCCAACATAGTTAGATAGTGTTTTCAGGAAAATGGCATTTTGTGTGCCAATTTTTGACCAGAGGCTTAAGTGGGTGCTCAAGAAGCACGAATCTCTCATCTTGGCTGTTCTAAAGATGATTTTCGGGAAAGGCTACCTAGGGGAATCTAAGTAATTTAAAGTTGGCACTAATATCACATCACATTTTTTGGTTGTGGTGTTGGGTATTAGGATGGCAAAGAAGGATGTGGAGGCTTTGATTATAAAGGCTTTCAAGGGTGATATATTGGTTGGTCCTAAGGAAGTTCTCTATGCTGCCTCGCCGAGTATGGGGGTCCCCATCCACGGGATCTTCATTTGATACATGTGTCGGGCGGAGTTGTGAAGTATTATCCCTTCATCCTTGACCTCAAAGGAATCCCCTTGGTGGAACATAAGCAGATAGCGACGGTCAGTATGGGCTATCTTTTGAAGGCATTGAAACTCCCTCATTCCCTGGGTGCTACATCCTCGACCTGAAAGGCATGGCCCTGGTGGAACATAAGAAAATTGCGATGGTCGGTGTGGGCTGTCTTCTCAAGGTGTTAAAACTCCCTCATTCCCTGGGCGCTACTTGGGTTATGAACTTCAAGCCTTTTTCCCATGAAAATGGCTTTCTCGGTGGGTAGGGTTATGTAGGTCAATATTACGGGGTTATATGAAAATGTTGTTATTATAAATATGTATTTGGGTTTGGGGTCTAGATTATATCTTAGCTATGGTGGTGGGTGATTTGTTATGGTTATGCATTGGGGGTTCGGTGTTGGGTTTGTAAGTTTGTTTCAATGTCACTGGTCTGATATGCTATTGGTGGCAGTTTGAATCTGCATTTTGGAAATCTTGCTTAGCGGATGCTATGTAAACCTTTTTTGATATATCAATATAATCTATTATTACGGATCAAAACAATTAATATATTTTTATATAGAACAAATATAAAAAAATCTGATAATGTCAAATATCTTAAATACCTATCAAGGTACAGTTATTCCATTATGTTAATTCATACCATAGTTCTTGCTTTTGCACTCCCTCTAGATAGTTTTATAATATATAAGGTTTATTTGACAAAGAAAGACTAAAAAACATGAGAACTCTTGAGTAATAGAATTGGCATTATAGTGCTTCCCCATCTCATCTACCACTAATAAGTAGCTAGCTAAACTATCTATGCTTCAAAATGTCCACACCAACCTTGTAATATCTAACGTTTAATGCATAATAGGTTTTGTAATGTGACAAACATGGGTATTATCATATAATCATTCCTTCTTGCAAGCCATGGGCATGGACCATATAATCATGTCTTGCCTACCACCTCCTGCATCACCTACAAGGACCACAAAAACTTGCACTAGGTTATTTCAATGTCATGGTCTTATAAATGAATCCCCATTTTGAGGGCTTTAAATTGTACTAATCAAAAAATGCATTGAACTAAGTAACGAGAAGTGTGTTGTCATAGTACAAGAGGCATTTCAATAAACTTTAATGGTTGGTTTTATGATAAAAGTATGTGTTTTTGGGACATATCCTTGCACATATACAAGCTGTATTCGTGATATCATGTATTGTTAATAATATATAGTACATAAAGAGAGCATGTGTGTAACTATAATAATCACCCTTAATTTTTTTGGAAAAACTTGATAGCTCAAAACAAAATAAAATTCCTGGCACTTACTTTCCACTTTTTGATCACCAAGTTCCCAATATGGGTGAGGTGAGAGTATATCATATGTGAGATTATAAATTCTTTGAAAATAAGAATCTGAAAGTAGTATCCACTTATTCAATAGGATTAGCTAGCAGTTCCATTTTTCAGTGGGAAAGCTTATACAATACCGAGAATGCAAGCAAGATCTTCCACTTTTTAGTGATGAGAAGATACAACAAGAAAGAGCAAGTCTCCTACTTTTCAGTGGTGAGTGAATAAAATAAAATAGAGCAACTATTCCACTTTTCAGTGGTAAGTGAGAATCAATAAGCCACTTATTCAGTGGGGTGAATAACAACAAAATACCAAGAGCAATTCATTGGAGGTACTACCACTCAGTGTTACAATGTTAGCTCATCTAAAAACTTATAAATTTCATATATGCATTTATTGGTGCAAGTGTGGTCATGAAAGAAATTGATAGAACATCCCCACATGTATCGTGCAACATCAAAGAACTAACCACCGATCATAGAATTAACATAATACCTCAAAGATTGGAAAATAGATGATTGGTGCAGGTCTAAAAGAGGTATGATACCCTATTGTTACAGTATAGACAACAAGATATAAACTAAGAAAACTTCACCAAATCACTCCCACATGCACCAACAATAAATTCAAGATCAAAGATTAGCAAATAAATTGTTGGTGTGGATTTGAAAGAGGTTTGAAACCCCATTGTTACAGTTTCGACAATGAGATATAAACTCAATAAAATTCACCAAATCACTCCCACAGGAACCCAAAATCTTTGCAGACATTCACCAAAACATAAATCCCCAAATCTATAATCAAAATACTTTGAATTATCTTCTTCCTAAAACCCAGAAACTAGAACTTCGTTGAAGCAAAATGCGATTCCTGAATAGAACCACTCCACTAGCTAGGTATTATCTTTCAAATTCAAAACTAAGAATCAAATGAGGGTTTTCGTCCTCAAATAATTTTAGGAAGAACTTTCAGGTTCAATCTAACAGCATAACAATACTCGTAATCTTCAGCATATCCAAATGAGCCCCTAGCCCCTTTCCTCCTTTCTCTATATCTTTGTATATCTCTATCTTCCTAACACTCTATCTCACCATCTATACTCTCTATCTATCCCTCTCCCTCTTCCTCTGTATCTCTCTATCTCCATATATCTCTTTGTATTTCTCTTATATCTATTTGTATCCCTCTTCCTCTCTCATTCTATCTTCATTTCTACCTCTATTTTCCTCTCCCCCTTTATCTCTAGATATGTCTCCCTCTCTCTAACCATCAATCTATCTCCCTCTCCATCCCTCTATATATATTTGTCTCTTCCATATCTATCTATCCATCTCTCCTGTTTCTCTACTCTCCATATACCTCTCCTCCTTCTCCTTCTCCTTTTTTGTTGCCTTCTCCTTCTCAATCTCTATCTTCCCCTCTATCTCTATCTCCTTATCACTCTCTCTCACACTCTTCCATGCAATGTCTCCCTCTTTTTATCCCTATCTCTCCCCCCGCTCTCTCTCTCTCTCTCTCTCTCTCTCTTCCCCTTTTTGTATTGCAAAGATAGCATGAGCATGTTGGCAACGAAATCTGATTATCTTCCTAATTCAGAGGTTTTATTTCAATCATGTTTGGATCCTTGTAAGTGAATGTGTAGTTGATTTGAAGCTCTCACTCACATTTGTTGCACAAACAACATCATTTTCTAAATGGCCTACCAATTCACGTCATGTATTGCATAAATGTATGCGAAAATAGACCAAAATTTATCCTAATTGACCTTCCACATATCTTCGGTGTACCCATTGCACACAGTAAGGTATATAAAGATAGGAAACAAATGCATATTGATAGATCTATATGCTAGCGTAGTAAATGGATTATTGAATTCCCACTTTATTTCAAATATCTTTTGACATTCCTTTATGTGAATCTTAGTTTACGATCTAACCCATCACCTAGTTACATGGTTCCTTATTAATGGGTAATTTGTAAAATGAATTTGATGTTAGAGTCTTTAAATTGAATGCGTTGTGTTTATATTTTGTTACTCATTTTATTTAATTTGGGAAAGTGTAGTTAATTAGTTGTGTTTGCGACGATGGTTTGTCTAATAATATAGCTATCCTTAGACAATTTATTATTGGTGTGATGTCTTGGAAATTATTGTGGGTACTTTGTTCTTATTAAGAATTTATATTGCTTAAGGCAACCATGCTCACCTAGATGTTACCCATTTGAGATTCTATTTTAACATATTGTTATGCTTTCCAAATGTCGTCATGATCTTGATTAATTGATAGTTTGTGACTTGCTTAGTGGTTGTATTGTTTGACCAATTTCTCGCAATGTACATGTGTTGGATTGATGAATTTATGTGCTTTTGGGTTATTGATTAAATTGAATTCCTTTGTGTAAGGTGGATATTGGAAGTCTTCTAGAGGCTTGGGAAAACCATGTTGTTGCCCATGTTTATGTGATGATCCTTTAATCTTGATTGATGTGTTATTTGAAGGGGTTTTAGCCATGCACTATTTATATTTGTTATGGTTGATCCTTTGTGCCAGATGGTTAATGCCTCGCTTTGGTGTATGTTCTTGTTGTTGAGAGATTCGTGCATATTGGTTTCCCTATCAATTTAGTTAGGTTCTCTAGTTGTAGAAGGGGGAGTGGCTTCTAGTGGGGGCCAACGCACAAAGCGGCGTCTAGGACAACCCATGTGGGAGTTTTCTAATCAAGTGACAACTTAATTAATTAATTAGGGGGTTGGGTAGAATTTTTCCTTAACTAAGATAATTGGATGCCTCACAAGTGCCTGTAGTGCTCAATCAGGCTAAGGATGGGTTGAGAAGGCCTGGTCGACAAGACCAATATCCTTGTCCCCACGAAAGGATAATTAGTCTCACATGTGTCACCCTATGGGGCCGACCCCTAGAGAGAGGTTGTCAGGACAACCATAGATGGGGGCAGCGTCTAGGCTATTAGGATGGTCAGCGCCTAGACTGTCAGGATAACGCATGGACCATGCGATGAAACTCTCTTCTCCTACAACCTTGTGTTTGCTTGGCTAGTATTTCCTTTTTATGTTGTCGGCCTCTGGAAGTGGTGTACTATCATAATGAAGAGATGAGTTCAAGTAATCAAATATGTTTAATAATATAGATTTTAGTAGGACATGAGGGTATTTCATCGCCTTTGTTGATATCAATATTATATTTTGTATCACCCTTACTAGTTTAGAAGAGGTAGGTGGAGACTTCTTATTCTTCTACCAGATTTAGCCAAGATGATAATCTATCATACAAACATTACCAATGGGATCAGCTTAAATGATTGAGCATTAGGATATAATGATTCCTTTAACACTTGAATGAAAATAGGGAGGTATATGATAGAATTAGCCCTTTATATATATTGAACTTTAGAAAAGGGTGAGTATTGTGTAAGGACAAATTAAAAGGGTAAGACTATCATTGTCATCCATAAGATAATTATTCATTCTCGTTATGCAAGAAAGTCTTAAGGATATAGAAAGATAGGAAACAAATGCATATTGATAGATCTATATGCTAGCGTAGTAAATGGATTATTGAATTCCCACTTTATTTCAAATATCTTTTGACATTCCTTTATGTGAATCTTAGTTTACGATCTCACCCATCACCTAGTTACATGGTTGCTTATCATTGTGTAATTTGTAAAATGAATTTGATGTTAGAGTCTTTAAATTGAATGCGTTGTGTTTATATTTTGTTAGTCATTTTATTTAATTTGGGAAAGTGTAGTTAATTAGTTGTGTTTGCGATGATGGTTTGTCTGATAATATAGCTATCCTTAGACAATTTATTATTGGTGTGATGTCTTGGAAGTTATTGTGGAGCTTTGTTCTTATTAAGAATTTATATTGCTTAAGGAAACCATGCTCACCTAGATGTTACCCATTTGAGATTCTATTTTAACACATTGTTATGCTTTCCAAATGTCGTCATGATCTTGATTAATTGATAGTTTGTGACCTGCTTAGTGGTTGTATTGTTTGACCAATTGCTCGCAATGTATATGTGTTGGATTGATGAATTTATGTGCTTTTGGGTTATTGATTAAATTGAATTCCTTTGTGTAAGGTGGATAATGGAAGTCTTCCAGAGGCTTGGGAAAACCATGTTGTTGCCCATGTTTAAATGATGATCCTCTAATCTTGATTGATGTGTTATTCCAAGGGGTTTCTAGCCATGCACTATTTATATATGTTATGGTTGATTCTTCTTGTGTTATGGTTAATGCCTCGTTGTGGTGTATGTTCTCGTTGTTAAGAGATTTGTGCATATTGGTTTCCTTGTCAATTTAGTTGGGTTCTCTAGTCGTAGAAGGGGGAGTGGCTTCCAGTGGGGGCCGACGCACAAAGCGACGTCTAGGACAACCCATGTGGGAGTTTTCTAATCAAGTGACAACTTAATTAATTAATTAGGGGTTGGGTAGAATTTTTCCTTAACTAAGATAATTGGATGCCTCACCAATGCCTGTAGTGCTCAATCAGGCTCAGGATGGGTTGAGAAGGCCTGGTCGGCAAGACCAATATCCTTGTCCCAACGAAAGCATAATTAGTCTCGCATGTGTCACCCTATGGGGCCGACCCTTAGTGAGAGGTTGTCAGGACAACCATAGATGGGGGTAGCATCTAGGCTATCAGGATGGTCGGCGCCTAGACTGTCAAGATAACGCATGGACCATGCGATGACACTCTCTTCTACTAACACCTTGTGTTTGCTTGGCTCGTATTTCCATTAATGTTGTCACCCTCTGGAAGTGGTGTACTATCATTTAATGTTGTTTTGTTCTTGTTGCTTATGATTTCTTGGGTTGAAACAAACAACACAAATCCAACACTGTTCAAGGTGTATTTGAAACTCCAAACCCTAACAAGGGCACTTCTTCACACAAACACTCTTCTTCTCTAGTAGGTCTGCATACCTAATTTTTTTAACCTAACTCACACTAAACCCTCATAACCAACAATCTCCTTATCCTTTCAAACACCCATCAAAGCATCCTAAAATATAACTCATAATACCATGCAACTCTTTTGAGACATCAACTTCAAATCATGACTTCTACGCTGACCTAGGCCTTGAATTAGGCCACGTTTACAAAGGGACTCCCCTTTAAACTTTCTTCCAACCCTAAAAACTAGTGGGGAAACACTCAACAGACATCAAAACTCTATATTTCAAAATTTATTTGTAGAGACATGTTTCGCAAGGCACTCTGCCACGAAACCCTCATTTATTGCAAATTACATGGGGGTTTATTGAAAAGCTACCTTCCTAACCTTACCAGACATTGTCACCAATTCAAACACCCTTAACTAAGTCTACACATGCTTAAAATATCACTCACCAACCTCTGTCAACATTATTTCACCAAACCCTAGATCAAAACCTCCATTTTCATGGTAAGAACTCTCATAAACTCCCTAGGATAGCAATCAAAACACTCACCCAACCTTACACCCTACTTTATTCAACCATTCTAGTTCTAAACCAACTTATTAGGACCCATTTCACCAATCACAAATATCACATTCAGTGAAATGGTCCATTAAAACATTTTAAGTTCTCACAAACCCTTAAACAGGGTATACCTAGGCAGTCACAAAGAAATAAGTATAAAACCCTTCAAATTCAATTTGAGCCCCTCAAACTAGATGAAAAATTTAGTTTATTCATGCCACCAATGAATCCATAAATTTATTGAGCAATCTAGCCTCTATACGATGTTGTACAGGCCCGCAAACAATGAATAACACAAAAAAATTCCAGAAAACATTGGAATTCTTATTGGTTTATGCTTCAAACCACCAAGCCAAACTTTGCATCGATGTTTCTCACCTTTTTAAAAAAATTCCCACCAAGAACAACCACACAAACCAACTCAACATCCCTCAAATAACTTTCAAACTCCCCATGACTGTTGGGGTTCCCAAAGTTGTCATGTTTGCATTTTTTTATGAAAATATTTTGCTCCTTTTTAGCATTATTTTGCAAATTCACTCTCCTAACCACCTAAAACATTAGAAATGGTCTATTTAGACCTTATTCAACCTAAGAATATTTCCTCACACAAGAAAAATGAATTTTACCCTCCTTGACAACTTTTGTCAAAATTGACAAAATCTTTGACATGATTTGCAACTTTTACAATATAGACCCAAAAGACACGAAAATTTTCCAACCCTATTTTTCCCTCTTGTGTTGCTTGCTATAGAAGAATGGTCTTGGTTAACCCCGCAAAATTCCTCTCCTTACCAATTTAGAAGTGTAGTGTAACTTGGAAGAGAATCTTTTTTTTTGTAAGGGTGTTTCATTGGGTGTATTTGGCTGCAAGCTAGACACATTTTACAACATTAATGCTTGGTTGATTAGCACATTTGAACAAGTAGACTGGTTATGGGGCTAATTGCAAGGGAAACACAATTCGTAATCTTGAGCAAGGTTGTTTTGGACAGGCACTAGCTCTCTAGATGAGCTTGCCACATTTGGGTTGTATGCTTGAAAGGGCCTTGGGTTAATGGCCTACCTTCGGCCTTGATAATTTGTATGATAGGGCATCCTATTTGCTTGATCAAGGCCTTATGCTCGATTTGGGGGCTAGTAAGGTTTGTAATTTTGGAAGTACTGCTTTTTAAGGTTCATTAGTTTGTTCCGAAATATTTGAAGCAACCCTTTTATGCTTGCAACTCAAAGGATTGAGTTGGGACATATTTTTATTGAATAGACATAGTTGGTATAGTGGCTATTTTTGGCACCTACATAGGTCTAGGTGCATTTTTGGAAAAATAGGCATTGGAGGTCTTGTGGTAATCTTTCCAACTTCGATAAGGCTATTGTCAACACTTCTAGGCATCTCATATGCATCAGGTATTGTGTTTGCACCCATTTATTGGATCATTACATAGATGTCACTATTAAAAGCCCTCAAAAAATGTAAAAAATTATGTAGGGCCGAAGATCTTACCAATAATGGGATTCTATCCAAAGTCCTTTCGAAACAGAGAGTGAAGTTCGTCATCTGCTCATGAGGATCCCTTTTGATAGTTGTCAGGTTCTCAACTAGAGATAAATGGTTTGATTTTTCCTTAAAATGCTTACAAAGATGGTCTCTCAGCTGATCCCAATTGTTCATTGAGTCCACTCTTAACCCTCTAAACCATTGCAATGCATTGCCTTTGAAAGATGCTACTACTAATCTCACTGCAACATTCCACTCAACGATATGGTGGACTGCATAAAGTGTAGCCACATCTTTTATATTTTCATTTTGTGTAGTATGATATTCACCAGTGTAAAATGGCACACTTTTGAAGAATACCATAGGAATATCATCATGTTGTTAGTTGAGTGGGTTGCCTTGATTGAAAGGGACAAAACCGTGATTCCTAGGTGCAACCATAGGAATGAAAGGTGATTGTTTTACTGGAATGTGAGAAGATATCCTTCTTTAGGGTGGTGTATAATGGACTCTTCTTGTGAAGGTTGGGATCCTTTAGAATGTTCTCCCTTTTCTCCTAGGTCGAGAAAGTTGCATATATTCAAAAGGAACTGTACTTCCTTGAGTTTTCACTCTTCCCATACACAATTTATGCACTGTCTTCTTCGAAAACAGGTGCTAGAGTTACCAGACATGCTCAAAATACTGCAAAAATCTTGTAAATTACTGGTAAATGTATATCAAAACCAATAATTATAAAGTATTGTTTGACTGTTTATAGTTCAAAGAGTTCCACTGGGCGTGCCACAAACTATTATCACTTACAAGTGCACCGTTGATGAGTTGTAAAACTTAGCCTACTAGTGAAACATGGGAAATTTTTCAGGCTATGGGTTGCCTATGTTGAAAGTGGAGGTAATTATGTAGCTTAGTAGTTTTTAAAACTATGAGATTGTAGATCTAAATAAGTGTTCTTTGTTACAAATTCTTTGTAGATGACTATTTGTTTAGATTCATTTTACCAACTATAGAAGTACACAAAAGATTGTAGAAGAATAAGACCATAAGATAGAAGTGACACAACATATACCATGGAGAAACCCCTTCGGGAAAAAACAACACCACCAGAATAAATAGTGCTTGTATTAATTAACCTTAGAATAAGATTACAATAATTCTTTATCAATCCTTTCTTGAGATGCTTCTTTTTCCTTCAACAATTCTTCTTCACAACCTGCAATAAACTCTTATTGAACTCTCTTAAACTTCTTGCAATTAACAGACAATTATGAACATTATAAACTCCAAAGAGTTGACAATTACAAGAGGATAAAGATCCTCAAAAGTATCTACGCCATTCTTGTGCAAGTAGAGTTCTTCCATGAAAAACAATTTCAAACCACATCCTTCATCAATTTGGGCATCCCAAACTGAAGTTTTAACTCAACGTTGATTACGAAGATAGAGATAGAGAGAGAGAGAGAGATAAAGAGGGAGACAAAGAGATATACAAAGATAGTAAGCGAGATAGAGAAAAATAGATAAAGGAAAAAAGAAAGAGGAGAGAGACATAGATAAAGATAAGTAGAGCAAAGAAAATATAGAGAGAGAGGGAGATAATGAGAAATATGCAAATAGAGAGGGAGACAAAGAGATAGTGAGAGGTAGAGAGATAGAGAAATAAAGATGAATACATAGAGATATAGGGAGGCTGCTTGATATATCTATCCCTACCACTCTTTATCTCTCTATATCTCCCACTATTTTTTTCACTCCCTCTCCCCCTCTATCAATTGAGCTATATTTTCCTCTCTTCCCCATCTTCTTCTCTCTCCCTCTCCCTCTCTACATATTTCTCTCCCTCTCTTCCCCCCTCTTCTTTCTCCCCCGCTCTACCTCTCTCCTTTCTCTCCCTCTTCAACCTATCTCTCTCCCTCTCTCCCCCTCTTCTATATCTCTCCTCCTCCACCTATCTCTCTCCCTTTCTCTCCCTCCCTCTCTCTATCTCTCCCCATATCCCCCTCCCTCGCTCCCTCCCTATCCCCCTATATTATCTATCTCTACCTCTCTCTCCCTTTCTCTTCTCACATATCTCTATCTCTCTCTTTCTCTTCCCATATATCTCTATCTCCCCCTATTTATTTCTCCCTATATTTATCTCCCCCTCTTTCTCTCTCCCTCTCTCCATCTCTATTTACCTATCTCTAATTCTATTTGTTTGTCTATCTCCTTGTATCTCTCTCCCTCTCCTCCTTTCTCTATATATCCTTATATCTCTATCTCACCATCTATATCTCTCCCTCTCCCTCTTCCTCTATATCTCTCTATCTCCTTATCTCTTTTTGTATTTCTCTTCTATCTATTTGTCTCCCTCTTCCTCTCTCAGTCTATCTTCATCTCTACCTCTATTTTCCTCTCTCCCCCTTTATCTCTAGGCATATCTCTCTCTATCCATCCATCTATCCCTCTCTATATATTATTCTCTTCCATATCTATCTATCCCTCTCTCCTCCCTCCTTTATCTATCCTTCTCTCCATATCCCTCTTCTCCTTCTCCTTCTCCATCTCCATATTTCTATCTCTATCTTCCCCTATATCTTTATCTCCTTATCTCTCTCTCTCTGTCTTGCACCCTATCTCCCTCTTTTTATCCCTATGTCTCCCTCTCTCTCCCTCTCCCTCTCTATATTGAAAACATAACATGAGCTTATTGGTAACAGAGCCAAATTATCTTCCCTATCCAGAGGATTTATTTAAATCATGTTTGGATCCTTGTAAGTAGATGCACAGTTGATTTGAAGCTCTCACTTCTCTATTGAGACATTTGTTGCAAAAAAAACATCATTTACTAAATGACAGGTACCAATTGACCTCATGTACTACATAAATGTATGCAAAAAATAGACCAAAATTTATCCTAATTAACATTCCACACATGTTCAGCGTACCCATTACAGAGAGTAAGGTGTGATTACTAGTTCAATTGCAATGAAGGTACGACCATCAAATTGCAAGTATGGGCATTCAACTAGAGAGGAAATATCATAGAAGTTCAACTCATCACTAACTCATTGACATAATATTTTCAATAAATAATATAAAATAATTCATCGTTAATGTTAAATAAAATTTTAAGCAAATACAATTGATGGACTTGTATATGTCATGAAGCAGGGATAAGAATGAATTTTGATTTTGGTGATAACAATATAAACCTTTCATATGTAAAAAAAATAACAATGCTTTAGATATCCTACCTTCATTTAGGTTTCAATTAGTATATAATTTATTCCTAAAATAATTTACCTATACAATTATTCAAGTACATTAAAAATATAGCTAGAATAATAAAATCATTGCTACCATATATTCAATCCTTTTCTTTCAATAAAATATCCACAACCCAGGCCATTATCTATGGGCTTGTATTTTGTCATTACCAATTATATTAATCAGTATAATTTCAGGTGCTTACACCTTTATAAGGAAACCAACTTGGGCTTGTTTGGGCCTTGACCCCGATAATTTCAAAGATCTTAAATACCTGTCAAGGTAAGGTTGTTACATTATGTTAATTCATACCATAGTTTTTTCTTTTGCACTCCCTCTAGATATTTTTATAATATATAAGGTTTATTTGATGGGGAAAGACTAAAAAACATGAGAACTCTTGAGTAATAGAATTAGCATTAAAGTGCTTCACCATCTCATCTTCCACTAATAAGAAGCTAGCTAAACTATCTGCACTTCAGCTAACTATCTACACTACATAATGTCCACACCAACCTTGTAATATCTAAGGTTTAACGCGTTATAGGTTTTGTAATGTGACAAACATGGGTATTATCATATAATAATATAATCATTCCTTCCTTCGAGCAATGGGCACAAATCATATAATCATGCATTGCCTACTACATCCCACATCACCTACAAGGACCTCAAAAACTTGCACTACGATATTTCAACGTGATGGTCTTACAAATGAATCCCCATTCTCAAGGTCGTAAATTGTACTAATAAAAAAATGCATTGAACTAAGTACTGAGAAGCATGTTGCAATAGTACGAGAGGCCTTTCAATACATCCTAATGGTTAGTTTTATGAATAAAAGTATGTGTTTATGAACACATCCTTGCACATAGACAAGTTATATTTGTGATATCATGTATTGTTAATACTATATACTACATAAAGAGAGCACATGTGTAACTATAATAATCACCCTTAATTTTTTTAGAAAAACTTGTTAGCTCAAAACAAAATAAAATTCCCAGCACTTACTTTCCACTTTTTGATCAATAAGTTCCCAATGTGGGTGAGGTGAGAGTATAGAATATATGAGATTATAAATTCTTTTGAAAATAAGAAGTTGAAATTAGTATCCACTTATTCAATGGCGTTAGCCAACACTTCCACTTTTCAGTGGGAAAGCTTATACAATAATGAAAATGCAAGCAAGCTCTTCCACTTTTTTGTGGTGAGCAAATACAACAAGAAAGAGCAACTCGCCTACTTTTTCAGTGGTGAGCAAATAAAATAAACTAGTGCAACTATTCCACTTTTCAATGGTAAGTAAGAACCAATAAGCCACTTATTCAATGGAGTGAATAACAACAAAATACCAAGAGCAGTTCATTGGAGGTACTACCACTCAGTGTTACAATGTTAGCTCATTTAAAAACTTATAAATTTCATATATGCATTTATTGGTACAAGTATGGTCATGAAATAAATTGATATAACATCCCCACATGTATCACAACATCAAAGAACTAACCACCCATCATAGAATTAACAAAATACCTCAAAGATTGGAAAATAGATGGTTGGTGCAAGTCTAAAGGAGGTATGAAACCTTATTGTTATAGTATAGACAACAAGTTATAAAATAAGAAAACTTCGCCAAATGACTCCCACACGCATGAACAATAAATTCAAGCTCAAAGATTGGAAAATAAATGGTTGGTGCAATTTTGAAAGAGGTCTGAAACCCTATTGTTGCAGTTTGGACAACAAGATATAAACTCAAAAAACTTCACCAAATCACTCCCACACAGACCCAAAATCTTTGCAAACATTCCCCAAAAGATAAATCCCCAAATCAATAATCAAAATACTTTGAATTATCTTCTTTTTGAAACCCTAAATCTAGAACTTCGTTGAAGCACAATGTGATTCCTGAATAGAACCACTCCACTAGCTAGGTATTATCTTTCAAATTTGAAACTAAGAATCAAATGAGGGTTTTTGACCTCAAATGATTTTTGGAAGAACTTGCAGTGATAGCATAACAATATTTTTAATCTTCAACATATCCAAATGAGCCCCTAACACCTCCTTTTATAGCTTTTTTTGTTGCTTTTTTCCAAAATAAGTGCCTTTTGTTTTTTCATTCATTTTTCAAAAAATAATATTTTTCTCTGCTTTTTCAAAAAAAAATTACCTTTTCGAAAAAACGTTGTTTGCTTTTATATTATTATTTTTTTCCAAAAAAGAACTTTTGCTTTAAATTAAATAATTATTATGTGCAAACATTTAATCACCTTTTTCATCACATTCCCTTTTTTATTATTATGATGATTGGGCGTTGGTTGATATTTGTGGTAGGTTCGTTGGGATAGTTCGGTGGATTGTCTACTTGACAAGTTCATTCTGGACAAGCGGTGACAGAGTATGAATAATGATGGCCCCTGACAGAATTTAAAATGCATTCTCTCTGGTTTCAATGATAAGCTTGTTCTCCTTACTCAGCTAGTCATTTTACTTGGGCATTGGGCTTGGTGGAGCTGATGTATCAGCTGCAAGCTTTTTTTTTTCATGGGGAATGTATAATTGAGGCTAGTTTATTAATGGAAAGGACTTATTACAACGATCCCCATGATATTTTATGGAATTGGTTTTATTCGGAGTTAGTTTATATTTGCCAAAAGGTTGGTAATTTGGTATCTATTTTTTGATAGCGAAGCTATGTTAGATGGAAGAGCATTCAAAATCTGTTGTCGGCATGTCCGTAGATACCCTAATGAGTATTGGGGTGGACACGCCAACATAGTTAGATAGTGTTTTCAGGTAAATGGCATTTTGTGTGCCAATTTTAGACCAGAGGCTTAAGTGGGTGCTCAAGAAGCACGACTCTCATCTTGGCTGTTCTAAAGATGATTTTCGGGAAAGGCTACCTAGGGGAATCTAAGTAATTTAAAGTTGGCACTAATATCACATCACATTTTTTGGTTGTGGTGTTGGTTATTAGGATGGCAAAGAAGGATGTGGAGGCTTTGATTATAAAGGCTTTCAAGGGTGATATATTGGTTGGTCCTAAGGAAGTTCTCTATGCTGCCTCGCCAGTATGGGGGTCCCCATCCATGGGATCTTCATTTGATACATGTGTCAGGCGAAAGTTGTGAAGTATTATCCCTTCATCCTCGACCTCAAAGGCATCCCCTTGGTGGAACATAAGCAGATAGCGACGGTCAGTATGGGCTATCTTTTGAAGGCATTGAAACTCCCTCATTCCCTGGGTGCTACATCCTCGACCTGAAAGGCATGGCCCTGGTGGAACATAAGAAAATTGCAACGGTCGGTGTGGGCTGTCTTCTCAACGTGTTGAAACTCCCTCATTCCCTGGGTGCTACTTGGGTTCTGAACTTCAAGGCTTTTTCCCATGAAAATGGCTTTCTCAGTGGGTAGGGTTGTGTAGGTCAGTATTACAGGGTTATATGAAAATGTTGTTATTATAAATATGTATTTGGGTCTGGGGTCTAGTTTATATCTTAGCTATGGTGGTGGGTGATTTGTTATGGTTATGCATTGGGGGTTCGGTGTTGGGTTTGTAAGTTTGTTTCAATGTCACTGGTCTGATATGCTATTGGTGGCAGTTTGAATCTGCATTTTGGAAATCTTGCTTAGTGGATGCTATGTAAACCTTTTTTGATATATCAATATAATCTATTATTACGGATCAAAAAAATTAATATATTTTTATATAGAACAAATATAAAAAATCTGATAATGTCAAAGATCTTAAATACCTATCAAGGTACGGTTATTCCATTATGTTAATTCATACTATAGTTCTTGCTTTTGCACTCCCTCTAGATAGTTTTATAATATATAAGGTTTATTTGACAAAGAAAGACTAAAAAACATGAGAACTCTTGAGTAATAGAATTGGCATTATAGTGCTTCCCCATCTCATCTACAACTAATAAGTAGCTAGCTAAACTATTTACGCTTCATAATGTCCACACCAACCTTGTAATATCTAACGTTTAATGCATAATAGGATTTGTAATATGACAAACATGGGTATTATCATATAATCATTCCTTCTTGCAAGCCATGGGCATGGACCATATAATCATGTCTTCCCTACCACCTCCCGCATCACCTACAAGGACCACAAAAACTTGCACTACGTTATTTCAATGTCACGGTCTTATAAATGAATCCCCATTATGAGGGCTGTAAATTGTACTGATCAAAAAATGCATTGAACTAAGTACTGAGAAGTGTGTTGCAATAGTACGAGAGGCATTTCAATAAACCCTAATGGTTGGTTTTATGATAAAAGTATGTGTTTCTGGCACACATCCTTGCACATATACAAGCTATATTCGTGATATCATGTATTGTTAATAATATATAGTACATAAAGAGAGAGCATGTGTGTAACTATAATAATCACCCTTAATTTTTTTGGAAAAACTTGATAGCTCAAAACAAAATAAAATTCCTGGCACTTCCTTTCCACTTTTTGATCACCAAGTTCCCAATGTGGGTGAGGTTATAAATTCTTTAAAAATAAGAAGCTGAAAGTAGTATCCACTTATTCAATGGGATTAGCTAGCAGTTCCATTTTTCAGTCGGAAAGCTTATACAATAACGAGAATGCAAGCAAGCTCTTCCACTTTTTAGTGGTGAGAAAATACAACAAGAAAGAGCAACTATCCTACTTTTCAGTGGTGAGTGAATAAAATAAACTAGAGCAACTATTCCACTTTTCAGTGGTAAGTGAGAACCAATAAGCCACTTATTCAGTGGGGTGAATAACAACAAAATACCAAGAGCAATTCATTGGAGGTACTACCACTAAGTGTTACAATGTTAGCTCATCTAAAAACTTATAAATTTCATATATGCATTTATTGGTGCAAGTGTGGTCATGAAAGAAATTGATAGAACATCCCCACATGTATCGTGCAACATCAAAGAACTAACCACCCATCATAGAATTAACAAAATACCTCAAAGATTGGAAAATAGATGATTGGTGCAGGTCTAAAATAGGTATGATACCCTATTGTTATAGTCTAGACAACAAGATATAAACTAAGAAAACTTCACCAAATCACTCCCACATGCACCGACAATAAATTCAAGCTCAAAGATTGGCAAATAAATTGTTGGTGTGTGTTTGAAAGAGGTTTGAAACCTTGTTGTTACAGTTTGGACAATGAGATATAAACTCAATAAAATTCACCAAATCACTCCCACACGAACCCAAAATCTTTGCAGACACTCACCAAAACATAAATCCCTAAATCTATAATCAAAATACTTTGAATTATCTTCTTTCTAAAACCCAAAAACTAGAACTTCGTTGAAGCACAATGTGATTCCTGAATAGAACCACTCCACTAGCTAGGTATTATCTTTCAAATTCAAAACTAAGAATCAAATGAGGGTTTTCGTCCTCAAATAATTTTTGGAAGAACTTTCAGGTTCAATCTAACAGCATAACAATACTCGTAATCTTCAGCATATCCAAATGAGCCCCTAGCCCCTTTCCTCCTTTCTCTATATCTTTGTATATCTCTATCTCCCTAACACTCTATCTCACCATCTATACTCTCTATCTCTCCCTCTCCCTCTTCCTCTATATCTCTCTATCTCCATATATCTCTTTGTATTTATCTTATATCTATTTGTATCCCTCTTCCTCTCTCATTCTATCTTCATTTCTACCTCTATTTTCCTCTCCCCCTTTATCTCTAGATATGTCTCCCTCTCTCTATCCATCCATCTATCTCCCTCTCCATCCCTCTATATATATTTGTCTCTTCCATATCTATCTATCCATCTCTCCTCTTTCTCTCCTCTCCATATCCCTCTCCTCCTTCTCCTTCTCCTTTTCCTTCGCCTTCGCCTTCTCAATCTCTATCTTCCCCTCTATCTCTATCTCCTTATCACTCTCTCTCACACTCTTCCATGCAATTTCTCCCTCTTTTTATCCCTATCTCTCCCCCTGCTCTGTCTCTCTCTCTCTTCCTCTTTTTGTATTGCAAACAGAGCATGAGCATGTTGGCAACGAAACCTGATTATCTTCCTAATTTAGAGGTTTTATTTCAATCATGTTTGGATCCTTGTAAGTGAATGTGTAGTTGATTTGAAGCTCACTTACATTTGTTGCACAAACGACATCATTTTCTAAATGGCCTACCAATTGACGTCATGTATTGCATAAATGTATAAGAAAATAGACCAAAATTTATCCTAATTGACCTTCCACACATCTTCGGTGTACCCATTGCACATAGTAAGGTGCGATTGCTAGTTACATTGCAGTGAAGGTACGGCCATCAAATTGTGGATTTTAGAGTATGTTTATTAAAATGAAAATTACTGCCAAGATCCTAATAATAAGCACATTTAGGTTTTAGCATTATGGCATACTTTACCTTAAGTAGTTGATCAACATAATTATAATATAATTATATATTGTATATAATAAAAAACAACTTATAAATAATACAATTATACTACTACTTATTATTATATATTAGATTCTTTAATAAAATTATTAAATACATATATAAAATATAATATAATTATATTTATTATTATATATAATAGTATATATAATTTATATTATTATTGTTATATATTATATTTTATTATAAAAATATTAAATATAAATATGAAATTATTATAATTAATAATTAATGTATTTTTATATATAACAAACAATTAAAAATAAATTCTAAATAATAGAATAAATAAATTTAGACAAATCTAGATTTCTTCTTTAAATAAATTAAGTATTATTTGATTATGAAATATTTGTGCATACAAATTTAAAACATAAACAAATGCAAATGAAAAAAAGTTGCCATCAAATTTACAATATACTCCAAATGGAAATAGAATGTTGCCATACAGATAGAGAGGAGACAAAGAGATAGAGAGAGGTAGAGAGATAAAGAGATAAAGATGAATAGATGGAGATATAAGGAGGGTGATTTATATATCTCTCCCTATCGCTTGCTACCTCTCTATATCTCCCACTATCTATGCCACTCTCTCTTCCCCTCTCTATCTATTGAGCTATCTCTCCCTCTCCCCCCTCTCATTCACTCCATCTCTCCTACTTTATATCCCTATCTCCATTTCTCTCTTTATCTCTCTCTCACTGCTCCCTCTATCTCTTTCTATCCGTATCTTTCTCTACAACTATCACTATCTCTCCATCTCTTTCACTATCCTCCTCTATCTCTCTATATCACCCTGTTTCTATGTCTCACCATCTCCCTCTCTATATATTGAGCTATCTCTCCCTCTTTCCCTCATCTTCTTCTCTCTCTCTCCCTCTCTACATATTTCTCTCCCACTCTAGAAACATCGACAAACATCATGAATCACAAGAGAAGCATCCGCAACAACTAAACTTACTAGAATCACATCATCTTCATTCAGGAACACCAATTGAAGCAACAAAAAAACTGTAAGAACACAACTGCTCATAACTCGATCAAATCTTCATGCAAATCTCTGAAACTTAATATGGATCAACTAGATATACTCGACAACAAAACTTTTAATCCACAACCTCTGATCATTAATGTATTGAGCTAACCAACAAACTGAACTTCACTGCATCACAGACAACCTGCAACTCATTTTATTACAATTTTCTTAATATGCTCGACATATGCAGCTTCTAATGTCTTAAAGGCCAATAATGTTGACATTAATGACCACCACATATGAGCAACACAACCACAACATCCAACAATCTCCCTCTTTGGCATTGATGGCAACACATGATGTGAAAAACACCATCAACACAACTATCTCCTCCTTAAATTCTGACTCTTTTCTCCTCAACTCTTTCACATGACTCTTCTCCCCATAAAGTTTTTCACATTACTCTTCTCCCCCTTTGACATCAATGACAAACATACACACAAGCTTTGAACCACATATCTAAACATCTGACTACTACCCCTGAGTAGCATCCACCACATCAATCTAGATCAAGATATGATAGTGAAATTCACAGACTGATGCAAGTCAATGCATCTTAGTTTTGATTAGGATGGGTAATCACACTCTTTGCTCACTCGTCTTCACACTCTGCTTCTACCCTTGAATGATTAGGACATTACTCGCACATCTCATACACACCCATGCCACACCTTCAAATGGAATAAACAATCGCTTATATATATCTGCAACAAGAGATTTCATCGCTACATGTCAGCTTCAACAATATAATAAAACATATGCAAATTGTTGGCCCAAAATAATAAATAATTTTCAATGTGAATCAACCAAAGTAGGCCACAACATAATGAAGACCCAAAATAAAATCTCAAACATGAAAACACTTCAAACAATTTCGGCTCAAGGATCGACAACACGCTACAATCACCTTGTCGGCCATGAACATGAAAAACATGAACACACAAGAGAAAATCACCAATCACGAGCACAAAAATCAATGTAGACGTGCAACATAGATAGAGCACGATCTAGAAACATCCACAAACATCATGAATCACTAGAGAAACATACACAACAACTGAACTTACTAGAATCACATCATCTTCATTCAGGAACACCAACTAAAGCAACAGAAAAACTGTCAGAACACAACTGCTCATAACTTGATCAAATCTTCATGTGGATGTTTGAAATTTAACATGGATAAACTAGATATACTCGAAAAAAAACTCTTTAATCCATAACCTCTAATCATCAACGTACTGAGCTAACCAACAAACTGAACTTCACTTCATCACTGACAATCTGCAACTCATTTTATTACAATTTTCTTAAGATCCTCGACATATACAGCTTCTAATGTCTTAAAGACCAATAGTGTTGACATCAATGAAAACCACATATCAACAACACAACCACAACATCCAACATGAAGAATTCTTCCTCATGATTTCACTGCCCTACACTAATGCAATTGAAGATTGCTAAACTAGAATTCTTGGTTTCCCTCTGAAGCAATCTACCAATCTCATAAATTTGTAGATCCCAAATCATTGTATCATCAAATAATCTGGAGGTGAGAAAATGAGCATACCTTAACAACCCATCCACACAAGTCATCCATCTCAAAATTAATGTAGGAAAAAATATGAATTGTTCCTCGTTGAAAAAACACAAATCAACATGTATTCAAGTTGACAATAAATTATTACAATCATAAGTCACTTGATTTTCTACCACAAACAAACTTATGATGACATTGTTATTCATTTTTTTTCCAACTAAAACCACTTTCCAGCATACTCCAATAGTTTATTGGTCCCAAAAAACTCAATTTTGTAGATGATCAAACATAGAAATAGCAACTCATAAGGTGATTTAATCAAAATCAACAACCTTGAAGTAGGTCAACTACATAAATTCAACCTCCTTGTAAACAAATGAATGGCGAGGATTTAAATTATCAAAAATAACCTTGGAAGAGGTTGAAAAATGCTCCCAAACAACCTTCAATTGATCGTTCCTCCATCGCTTTACTGAAATTTTCTCCCATCCTACACGAATGTGAGCAAACCAAAGTATGAGGTGGTTGATTTGTAACCAAACAACAAAGACAAAGCTGAAAATCTGAATTATTTTTTGCCATGGAGAATCTCTTGGGTCATTATAACCTTCCAACATACTTTTTTGGAGACCTCTATCATGAATTTGAAGGAATGAAACAACTCCACCATGCTTGTGTTGCGTAACTTTGCTATTCAAGTGTGCCTCATCAAAATACCTCTTGGTATAAATAAAGACATCTCCAAAAAATATGTTTCTCATGTAAATAATCCAAATGTCATCAACAAAATGCACCAAGGCACAAGGATCTTTGTAACCATCATATAATATGATATCCATCTTGAGTTGAGCCTCTTGCTTCCCATGGAGGATTGTGACATCTTTGACTTCTTGCAATTAAACCATGAAAGCATCACCAACTAAGGTTCTAGGAGCAATTGATGTCTCCATAATCCATTTCAAAATAGGATTAGCATATGTCAAATCAACTTCTGATCCAAAAGGTGGATTGTCAAATAAGTGGAAATCATGGTTAGACCCTTAGTTGGCGATGAACTTGCATTATCTATTGTTGTTCTAAAGATTCCAGCAAGCTCAAAATCATTTTTTGGAAACTCTTCAAGGTCAAGCATGATGTATTTTGCATATTTCAACACATCTCAGATGGAAACTTCAACTTCAACCTCGCTTATGCATTCTTTATCAAGCAACATTCCTAGAGGATTACCAATCACAAAGTTTAGCACATCCTCATTATATGATCTTTAATCAAGTTGAAAACCACACTTGGTCTCATGCTTGGGAACTCACCAAGATCTCATATCTTGATTATCACTATATGTTTCACCGTCCATCACATAGAGCGGATTATCATAAGTTGACTCAACACTCGTTTCAAAGAGAATATTATCAAGAATTTAAAATTCATTCCTTCCTCTTGCTCAAACCCATATTATTGATCCAAATATGCACATGCAACTATTTTTTGGAAAAAAATCTAAATCATACTCCTCTTGAAGACTATCAAGCTCATCAATTACTTACTCAATTCCTTGAGCTCTTTGTTCATTATCTTGCTTCCTGAATTGTTTGGCCACATAAACTCGATCTTCTGCTTCTAGAAGTGTCTTTTGGACATTCTCTAATGAAATATTTGTGGAATTAAGCTCAAAGGTAAGCTCACTAACCTCCTTCTCATTTCTTCCCAATGCATCAATAGCCTATTCAACAAACTTGAAGATATAATACCTTTCTGAAATTAAGTGCAAATAATCTAACTTCATTATTTCCAAATCTTTTTTAATTATTTGCAACTCTACAAGAGTAGATCCTCCAAGTCAATGTATCCTTGTCTCTCCTTAACTTGGTCCTTCCAAATGAAGTCTTTGATAAATCTGTGTGTGCCATCAACTCTAGAAAAAACTTGAACAACATCCTCTTCTCTAACTAACAAACTGATTCTTTAATCCTTGGATCTACTTAGGTTGTGAATCCAAATCAATTAAGTCACTTGGTTCTTCACATAATAAGGGATCATGTTTTTCATATTTAATCTCTGAACAACCTTCACTTTTACTTTGTTTTGAATAAAACAAACTAGAGCTATAATTAAAATCAACTCTCTCATCATTAAGGAGATGAATGCTCTCATTACTAGTTGCTGATTTGAAAGAAACAATATCTTCAAAATCAAAATTCTCGTTTTGAACGATCCTTATTTCAGCCTCCACTTCTATAATAGGTGCTTCATATTATCCTTTATCAATTACCTTTCCATTGGTTTTGTCATGGGAGTCAACTCCTTCAAAGATATCATTCTAGAGATCAACAATACATACCTCTTTAAATACCACTTCAACGTCTTTAGAACAAATTTTGGAGGGTTCTTTATCTTCAATCTCTTCCTTTGTGTCAAGCTCTACAGTTAAAAAATTTCTTTATCAACCTTAATTGGCAAATAAGGTTTCAATTTTTCTTCACATTGGTAGAAATTTTTTCTAACCAAACTATGTGCAACTGTAGAAGTATTTGGTTCTTTCCTTGATCCAACCAATAAGGTAGATAAGAGTGATTGGGAGATTTCATCACTTTCATTCACAATCAAAGTCATGATGGATTGCATGGAATATATGACTTTTCTTGAATCATTCTCATTAACAACACCCGTAAAAAGATAAAAAAAATCAAGAATAAGATCCTCACAACCAATATCCAACATGATAACACAAGATCTCATTTTTGCAACAATTTCCAAGATTTTTACCCTCTTAGCAAAAGGACTCTTTGTATCACCCAAAACTTCAAAAACTTCCCACAATCAACTGAAATGCATCCTTCATGATACTACTATAATAAGGGTCTTGAGGAGCTATTGTTCTCATAATTTCATTGACATGAGAAGCTATCGCAAGTCTTACCTCCTCTTTTGGATGTCTCAAGAGCTTTATCTTAACCAAATAATTCATTGCAAGAACTACAACAATATTTATCTTTGTGGAATCAAACTAGTCTATATCTGCAAAGCAACTCTCAACTATATCTAGGATGCATAGTAGTTCATCCTTAGGTGGAGGCAAGCGCTTAAGTCTCTTTCCTACACTATAAAGGTTTTTCCCCAATTCTTCTTCATTAAATGATGCCATGATTCACAATTGTTGACAATGCCTTGAATGATGAATCCTCTGTCGAGTCTCAAAGGCACAAAAATATGCTATATAACAGTTGAACCAAAGCTAAGCACTCAAAGAATCTAGCAACAAGGGTTAGTTTCCCACTGGCTAGCGAGAAAACTGACACTTATAGCACTATAATATTCACCCTTATTTTATTGTTTTGAAAAACTTGTTAGCTCAAAATAGAATGAATTTCCAAGCACATCCTTTCCACTTTTTGATTACCAAGTTCGTAATGTGGGCAAGGTGAGAGCATACAGTGTATGGGATTTCAAATTCTTTTAAAAATAAGTAGTTGAAAGTAGTATCCACTTATTCAGTGGAGTTAGCCAACACTTCCACTTTTTAGTGGGAAATCTTATACAATAGTGAAAATGCAAGCAAGTGATTCCACTTTTTAGTGGTGAGGTAATACAATAAGAAAGAGCAACTATCCCACTTTTCAACGATGAGTGAATACATTAAAATAGACCAACTCTTCCAATTTTCAATGGTGAGTGAGAACCAATAATCAACTTATTCAATGGGGTGAATAACAAAAAAATACCAAGAGCAACTCACTGGTGGTACTACCACTTAGTGTTACAATGATAGCTCATTTTAAAACTTCTAAATTTCATATATGAATCTATTGTTACAAGTATGGCCATGAAAAAAATTTATAGAACATCCCCACATGTATCACAACATCGAAGAACTAACCACCTATCATGGAATTAATAAATATACCTCAAAGATTGGCAAATAGATGTCTCGTGCAAGTCTTAAAGAGGCTTGAAATCCTGTTGTTATAGACTAGATAACGAGAAATAAACTTAGAAAACTTCAGCAAATCACTCCCACACACAACCACAATAAATGGAAGCTCAAAGATTGAAAAATACATGGCTAGTGAAGATCTAAAAGAGGTCTGAAACTCTATTGTTACAATCTATACAATGAGATATAAACTTAAAAAGCTTCACCAAATCACTCCCACATGCACCCAAAATCTTTTCAAACATTCACCAAAACATAAATCCCAAAATCTACAATCAAAATACTTTGAATTATCTACTTTTTGAAACCATAGAATTGGAATTTCAAAATACTTGCCCTTACTATCAGGTATGTACAAAGCATTAAACTCACCTGATAACATTTCGCGTCTGGTATACCCACTCTTTTTCGATTACTCAAAATCTCTGACTATTTCCATGAGCTGACTAGTTGGCTTATTGACCTTGGAAGTAAATGCTTTGAACTTTGGAGTTGTGGGGATACCTTTGTTTGTCGGGATAGAGCATGTTGAGACATGATGTGACACAATAGGAGAAGAATAATCATACTCATCCTTAGAACAGTCAGAATCTTCTTCTTCATCTCCATATTGCCCGAGATACATTTCGCTTCATTCATTAGCATTAGACCCAATTGAGTGACTTTCTTGCCATAAGACTAAATCGGGTCGTATGTTTGTATAAGGTGGGAACCTCCTTTGACTTGATGCTTTGGAATCATCTTAAAATGAGCCTTCTATTTCACACCATTCTAATCTCCTTGGTCGAAGTGCCTAGGCAACAATATATCATTGACTCTATCTTGAAGTCTTCTAGTTTAGTAGCTTCGAAGTCATACCCTTTTACACTTCAAGTGAAATTGCACCTCCAAATGTAGAGTAGTCGTTAAGATAGTCAATAAATTATATTGAGTAGGATTGTTAGGATGAGGAATCCATTTCAAGATTCAAGTGAATCTATTAATTAAGTCCCTCATATTCTCACATTCTCCTTTTTTATTCTAAAGAGGCAACCTAACAAAGTCCTAGTATCAATGATTGGTTTGAACCTTGCAAACACTTTCTTTCCAATATGTCCCAACCAGTGAAACATTCATCTTCTAAATATTGGAACTAGTCTATTGCTTTACCAACCAAAGATTCTACAAAAAATTTGGACTACATTTTCCTTAGTAACACCCAAAGTTCCACATGCAACGGTATCTCCAAGATTGAGTGATTAACTAAAAGATAATATCTTCCTGTTCAGAGTTGACCCAATCTAGGTATGGTTGTAAAATAGGAAAAAAAATTCCATGGGGTAAAACCATTGTTATACATATCAAGGCAACTTTTTTAGCTTTCTATTTTGAATTCCCCAACGGAGTCACCAAAAATCTATTGGTTGGAAGATTTGTTCTTTTGAAGATTAACTCAAATTGACTCCATTTTGACCAAAAGAAAGACTAATTGATCACCAACAATTGGAGAGATCACCATTTCATTCATGATCTTCCTTTGAATTTTAAGAGGTACAACTCCCTCGTAAGATGTAATTTTATTTATTTTAAGGAAAATGGGGGTATACTTTTAACTAGAAAGCAAGAAAGGTGAACTAACAACTGCCCATAGCCATGGAACAAATGCGATGAAAATGGACTTTAAAAATACTAATTGAATTGGAAATAAGATGTGTAACCTACCAATATCATGACTCAAATATTAGATTATCAATAACCAAGTTGACTCGACTCCATGCAACTTTAACATCTACTGAAGATATATGAATGGGATACCAACGAATACCACATCCACAAAGAGAAGGAATATCCTAACACGTATCAAAGCTCACAAACTTACTCATAAATTTTAACTACTTCATTTAAGATTTATTGCTCACAGACAACAAACATCTTCAAAACATAATCAAAATTGCAATAATTGATCCTTCATTCTGATCAATTCTCACTCATGCATCACAATGCAAGGTGGTTCAAAATTCAGACCCTTATGATGTCCATTCAAAGCATATTTAAAATTTCCAATCATAATGGTCAAAAACTTCTTGAAAATTGATTCTTGCGAGAGTTGTAATCGCCACCTCACCGAGTAAGCATTTTGCAGGAGACTAGTCGATCTATGTCCGATGAAGACACATAAGCATTAATGGTTATTTTTTAGAATGGTTATTATTGCATCACATATTCGCATTGATTAGGTAAAGGGGATGAACCACCAATCTTGTAGACAAGCCCCATGTCTTTTAACTCATGTGAACAGGCTGTATTTTCTTAGTTTGGTAATTAATGACATGCCAACTTAGAACATATTCATGTGGGTAGCTTAAATGCAGAATATTTCCTTGACATTGAAGCATAATTTTCTAAATTAACATCACATCACTTTTTGAGTTCATTAAATTTGAAGCAACTTGAGTGTCCTTGCTTCATGAACTGCTCTCTAGTGAACTCCACTAGCTTATCCCCATTTTTCTATAAATCAACTAAATTGCTTTCATTCTTCACTATGATAATTACCATTTCAAACATGTCGAGCACATGCAGTGATGCTGCTTATGAGAATAAGAGTGATTTCCTCTCCATCGAGGGAGTAGGAATGGTGATTTGGAAACCAACTTAGGAAGATCTTCCTCATTCGCAATGGTGTGGAAGAGGGAGTAATTCAAAAGATAATTTGTGAGCATTTTTTTGCCTCAAGTGCATGTGAGAAACTTAGCCCTATTGGAGCGCTTCATCTATAATATCATTCACACTTCTGGGAAGCCAGAGTGGGGAGTTAGGGTTGCTAAGCATCTGGTGAGGCTAGTTTCTCTGCCTGTGTTGAGGATGCCCTAGGGAGCTTAACCGGGTACCCACATGTTGGTTTGGTGGGTGATAAAATTTTCATTACCATCGCTTTGAGAAATGAACAAGAAAAGTAGGTCATACTTACTCCACTTTGGGTAGGAGACCTTCACACATTTCATGGAATTCAATGAGAATCTTTTCTCCCCTATGCAAATTGAACACCTCTAGGAGGTGGTATAGGGCATCAAGATCCTCATGTTTACTCTTTGTGTTTGAAAACCCATGTACTAAAATCTCTCTTTTTGGCTTATAATATAACAAATATATATATATATATATATATATATATATATATATCTTTTTGGTTTTCAATTCTGCTTTATGTAATGCGCCATTTTGAGATTCTACACTTTCATTTTTGTGCTTTTGTTTCTTCTACAATGCATTTTTTCCTTTTTTGTATTTGCAATTCTATTAATGGCTATGCATTCACTTAATCATTTTTTTTGCAATGCATTCACTTCTAATACTATTATTTCCTTCTTTGAATGAATTTTCAAATTGTTGAGATAATATCTTATAACAACTTAGATGCATAAAATCAGACTCTATGCGACATTTTCAAAACAATTTTGAAGTCTGCTATAGTTTAAGAAACAAATTGACCACCAGCTTTACCAATCCTATGTAAGACCCACCTCTGAAGTATTTTTAGGGCTCCCTTCTGATAAATCTTTTAGAAAAAAGAGCTCTTAGGAAAAATACTTAGCTTTTTAGAGAATCCATCGCAGGAATGAGTTAGGTTTTTGGAACCTTGTCAGGAACTAACAAAGGTTTCAAAACATATTGAGAGTTTCGAACGGAACTTGATCTCACTTAATTTTCTTCCCTTTTGTCGGCTTGTGCTAGGGTTATGAAAATCCCCCTAGGCTTGGACAACTTTTTAAAACTTGACAAAGGCCAACACAAAGACAACTTAGACTAAACCCTTTCAAGATTTCAAGCAAGAAAGGGGTCATGAAAACTCGGTCAGCACCCGACATAGCTTTTAAAAAACAAGGTTTTAATGCAACAACTTGATATGGCTAGATTTTTCTTAAAGGGTGGAGGAATTTTTGAAAGGGGGCTACCAAAAATATGGTAACAACTTGTAAACAAGTTAGAACAAGGTTGAAAGGAACTTCAAATTTTAAACAAGGATCCTAATTTCATAAAACTCAGGTTTGTTGTGGGGGCCACAACACATACATTGCCCCAAAAATACATTATTATATGCTCTTTCATATCTTGTACCATTGTGTCATAGAATAAATAAGGGACACACTCTTGTCAACGATTAATGCCAATAATTCTAAAATGACGAGAATCTATTTGCATCCTTTAGGCACATTTCTCACAATGATGTACACCCTAACAATACTACATCTCAATTATATAGGTCTAACTCTACAATATATAATTTTGTTTACATCTGTTATTCAAATCATAAAATATCTTCCTAAAATGTGTTGGTGGTCAAATTTTTAGGCTCTCCCCTTAAGCATCACAACACAAAGTGAGTTAAGTGGAACAAAGTATCTAAGATAGAAAATGATACATCAATAAAGGGAGGATGGTTTTTTATTATTTCGTTGGATTAAGGAAAATCCTCTTCTTCTTTAGGCTCTACAAAACTTAGGAGGAGTATTTGCTTAAGGTCTCAATGAGATAAAAAAGATGTGAAACATAGCCCTTGATTATCTGCATTCCCTAATGGCAACCATGAGTATACCCAATAGACATCATATAAGGAAAAGTGAAAACTAGGTTACATTTACGCCAAGGATGTAGACTAAATAATACCACTCAAGTTGAATCCCTCTAACATTTCATACCACATATGCACCTAGAAATTGTTAGGAATATTACATCATTAGGTTTGCTATAGTTTGTTAAATATTATGTATATGATAATATATCAATGTACAAATATTTATTTGTATAAATAAAGAGTGGTTACAGGAGGTAGAATAACTCTAATATAGTATCTAAGACGTGACAATCCTATATATATGTAATTTGTATTGAACAAAAAATATACAAAATCACATTATTGATGTATAATATTTTATAGCTTCTATAAACTCTTCACAAAAATTTGATTTGATATCAAAAGCAATAATTTAAGCTCAACTGAACCTGAAAATAGAATATGCCATGACGAAGGCACTTCACATTTACAGGTGTAGACTTTACATGAGCTTTATTCATTGTAGAAGAAGAGTTCTAAGCCCACCAAAACTATAGAGGAAATGTAGGGTGCATTTATGATCTTGTCTAGGGAATGGATATGGATATGGATATGCATCCTTTTATAGTCCACGGTACTAAATGATTTATTTTTTATTCTATAGACGAGTTATAGTATATATGACTGCCCCGTACTCCATGCAAGAAGCACCTAACTGTGCTACAAACGAGGTGTACATACCCTACCCCATTAGAAAAAACAAGCAACTCATTCCTCCTCTCCCAAGTAAACCTGAGGCCCCCAAAGTGAGGAGGTCATGAAGTCGAGTATGAGCATATATCTCATAGCCTTCATTCAACCCTACTAGCCCTTTCATAAAAATATAAGGTGATACTATTGCCTCTAATCCCAAAGAACCCCTAAAGAAAAGTCGTTCAAATAAGAGGCCCCTGCTATTATACTTGCTCGGTATAATCTTAACATTGAAAAGGAGATACGATGGAAAAGATTGATTTGAAATTTCTATAACAACTTAAGGCATTTTGACATTGGTGAGTATAGGAGGAGAGAGCATTCTTGAACCTAGACTCTACAATTAATAAGTAGAAATCCAAAACGCATAGTTGTCTGTCAAGACAAGCATGGTAATGGGGTTATTTGTTGCCTTGTTCAACTTCAAATAAATATGTAGGGAAACATGTAAAATTGAGCTTGATAGGAGTGTCACAAAAAGATAGAAAAAATTATCTTTTAATTTAAAAATCATGTAATATTCCCTTATTATCAATTGTTGTGCTATTATATTTTGATTGAGTGGGAATAATTTGTTAATCTTATTCCTAGAAAAATATCTTGAAGATTTGGAGATGAAATCACATGTCGTGTTAGAAGAAATCATGGTTTTATTGAATGAATAGTGCTTCTTCATTGGTAAGGGTGCCCTATGCTTCCTAGGATTTTATTCACCTCAAGGTCAATGCTATTGTTCTTAGATCTGTCATTTCTAAAATCCTTAACAAGCTAAAAAATGGTAGAAAACTCTCCAACATAATCTATATTAGCACGTGCTAGAGTGGATAAGGTTAAACAACTTATAGGGGAGAGGATCCATAGTTGATAGGTCCCCTGCGTATAACTAAGGTTTTAGGGCGACATCATCAAATATGATGCCACATCAGCATGCATTTTGTTGAGGTCTCCAAAAAGGCCCAGAAAATGTTTGACTACTTGTGCACTATATCATGTTTTAGTACTGCACTGACGTGACATCACATGATTTGTTGCTTTTTGGATCTAAGTAATGTATCTCATTCCTATTATGGGTAATCATCATCAACACTAGCAACTTTAAAGTCACAACTATTGGTGCAATAATGTTAAAAATAGTGGACATTAAATCAACAAATGCTATAACAACTATTGAAATATGCTCAATTACTAGGTCCTTTCCCCCAGAAGCAACATTATAAACATTGAAGGATGTTGCAAGTTTAACAAAGTTGAGTGTAATTATTGGAGCTATTTAATATTGTGACTTGTGTGAACTATAGACATTGAAGGATGTTGCAAGTTTAACAAAGTTGAGTGTAATTATTGGAGCTATTGAGATCTATTACTGGTTGTGATTCAATATTGAAACACAAACAACTACAACCCTTTTTGTAGTAGCATAATATATATAAATGCCACTTCCACCTAGCATAGGAATAGTATTTTGATAATTTATCCAATTACAACTCATAGTGTGGTTTATTGTTTGGGGGACAATTTCTATGTGATTTAGCAAGTTCAACATTTTAATAATGTAGATTATTTGTATTAGAATTATTTTAATTTAAAAGGAAAGAAATTGTTTGGAGTGTATGATTGGTGGTACCTGACACTCCCATAGTTTGTAGTAGAGAACTTCATATTAAGGAGGGGCATTCTAAAATTGAGTTTCAAATAAATAAATCTTCTAAGTATAAAAGATATTGGAGGATCGAGGCACAATAGGTTGGAGGATATTCAACAACCTCTTGCAATCACTAACAACGAGGATGAAAAATTGTGTTAGTGACAAAACTACTTGTGCCAAAATGAATAAAGTCATTATCAGTTTCCAGCTAGTAATGGTAATTGTCTCATATTGTTTATGATTAAGGTGATAGTGATCTATAATGATGGTTTAATATGTAATAACAACAACTTAGTTTTAAATTTTTTATTTGTGATTGGATGTGTTTGTCCCCAATCACAATTGTTTATTGAGTGATTGGATGTGTTTGTTCCTAGTCATATTAGTTGAGTAATTGTGAGTGGAAGTGTTTTTCCCCAGTAATAATTATTGTGAATAGATGTGTGTGTCAATGTTAATAACTTTCATATTGGATAGATGTATTTGTCCTTATCTTAACTTGTTATAAGACCTTTGATAGATGTGTTAGTCCCTATCCTTGGGTAACACTTAAAAGCATACAGAGGCCAATTCCACTATTGCTTGTCACAAGTAGATGTGTATGTCCCTACTCATATCTTATGTTTTTTGATGACCTATTAAATGCGGTCATCAAGTATTATTACTCAACGCTATTTATCCCCATTTGGAGAATGATGTAATATGGGGTGTTAGGAATATTACATCATTAGCGTTATTATAGTTTGCTAAATATCACGTGTAGGGTGATATATTAAGGTTGTACGAATAATTGTTTGTATTATTAGTTATTTTAACAACTCATAAATATGGAGGACTAGTTACAAGAGGTAGAATAACCATGATATAATATCTGATGTGAATATCATATATATATGTAATTTGTTTTCAACAAAAAATATACAAGATCACATATTATCTATATATAATCTATTACAACTTCTATAAACTCTCCACAAACTTATGATAAGAAGCATTGTCATATGAATCACACAAGATTTGACCAATTAATAGCTCACAACATTAATTTGAGTAATCATCATAGTCATTATAGGATATGGGATAACATATACTCTAAAACTAAAAAAGGGAGGTAGTTTATTAGTGTAATAAGTATGATGGAGGTAGAAAACAAATAGTAGAGTAGTGCCTTGATCACATTGGGTAACAATGTCCAATTTCAGGCTTCTCATGTAAAACATAAATAAAACAAAATATGAAACCTATGAGTGCATTCATGAACCATAATCTAGGCTCAACATTTAGAGAAATGCTTTCCTCTATATATGAATGAGCATCATGATAGAATCTACTAAGTAATCTAGAGCTAAATAGGGTAAAACCCTATATTATAATAGAAAGACTACGCCAAATACACAATACATTTTATAATCCCTACGTGAATCAACTAACTATTATAATAATAAACCATCAAGTGTGCTCTAAGGAATAAATATAGCATACCATCCCTTATAATAATTATACAAAAAATTGGATCATAAAGAAACTATCTCTTTCAACACCTTTTTTTTACTTGTAGCCTCCAATTGACATAATGATGTAGCATCTGAGTGCACAGGCAATCTTGCATTGCTCAAAAAAAAAATTATCTTCAATTTTGACTTGTTTTCATTGTTCTAGGCATTCTGCAACATCAAGAAGGTTCTAGTCTAGAAAAAGTTACAAAAGTGAAGATTTTGTTTGAAGGTAGTTACTCTATTCAGTTAGTAGTTTCATCAAAATAATTAAGTCCAAATTTTTATAAAAGATGGATTAAAAATATTATATGGGGAGCTTCGAGTGAAGATGTATCTCCAGTTAAAATTTATAGAAAAGTAATTTTTTGGCACCTAGTCTCACAAATTTAGTTTCGCCATTCCCCGCCTATGAAGAATCATGTTTCCACACGAATGGCACCACATGAATAACTCAAAATTAAAAGTGAATTAGGATGTAGATATCCAGAAAGGTATTGGGAAACATGTATTCCTTGACAAGGAAAAAAACTATTTGACAATAGGCTTTAATGAGATGGTTGAATGGTTCACATAAAACAACTATATTTAAAGAAAATGCTATTGGTAGCAATAAAACCAATTCCAAATCCCTTAAAAACATATGGATACATCAGTATGTAAAATTACAATATAAAGCACAACAATTTTATGAAAAATACTAGAGGTCATGGTCAGCAAGAGACCAAGATATGACAAAACAATTATTAGTATAAAATGCATTAGTTCTAGAGCAAAGACATGGCATGTGAACAAATTGACAAGAAGAATAAGAAGTTGTAAACTTGTGAATACATAGATAAGATCCATGAAGTGCCTCTCCAACTATTAAGAAGGTATGAGGAGACAAATCCCCAAACCCAAGGTAACCAACAAGGCCATGGCTTTTGAATACCTTAGAATATGAAATATACATCAAAAGGTTGATTGAATCAACAGTTGAATTGTTTGACCTCATAAAGTGATACATACACATACTAAATAAATTGCATAGATCACGAGATGTCCATATTTACACAAAGGGACATAATTGTGACTTTTGTGTATACAAGTCATTTGGAAAAATATCTCAAAGAAAAGTAATAGCTCGAAGGCAATTGCATAGTTGTTGGGGAAATAATAAAACACTCATGAATGGATTAATATTGTTGATCAAGTTAAGAGATATCTAAAACAAGCCACTGTTTATAAATCATGTTAAGATCAAAGACTATATTAAATTGGATACTTATTTAATTATAAGTTGGTTTGAATTAAGAAAAGGTGAATAAAAGATAGCTTGGAGAGAAATTTTGAATACAAAGACTCATGATTTTTCATTTTTAAGGGGGTAAAAATTTGAAAGAGGATATGAAGACCCCAAGAAAGTTGTGAGATCTACACGATAGAAAAGGGTGGGAAAGTTTCCAAAAAATAAGGAAGTTGTTGATGAGAGAAAGGAGAGAGGGTAGTGATAGAAAATTAGAAGATTGGGAATAAAGAATGAGGAGTGAATTTTTAAAATTTTGCAGTTGAAATGGAATTGTAATATTGATGTCAAATGTGAAACCCTATAATAGAGACCATATGTGTATTTTTTGTAGCATATTATCTTTGTCATGAATGGTAATCATTCTTAAGTTCACTAAAAAGGATACATATTTTATAGTTTTTTATTATTTTGCTTCCATTGGTTAGAATTTGGAGTTTTATAATGATAGGCTACAAGGATTGACAACTTTGTTGGGGTTGTTTCATTCTTTTCTACATTACATTAGAAACTAAACCTACATCGTCAATTGATATTATAACATACACTTGATCAGCAACGAAGAATACCTCTATGGAATAGAAATACCCATAGCTTATTGACAAACCCATGAAAAATAACATTTTATCACCTCAAAAGCACAATATATAGTATTATAATCATACTATACAAGGTGGGCAAGAATGGCATGGGAATCAATGTATTTGTATGTCACCCATTTTTTCTTGCATAATCTTCACATGGCCATGTAAGTGCATCCATATCCATTTGTATAAAAATAATTCCCTCGAGGGGTCCATAGGTACATATAAGGAGTGGAGAGAGATTTTCTACCTAACTCCCTTTCTTCAAGGCTATTAATTATATCATTATGCATGGAGGTAGACATGGTTTCTTGTTTGAATCAAAAAGGTTCTACCCAATTGCACATTTTAATAATGATTATGGTATAAAATTTCTTATAGGCTTGAAGTTAAGGATTTAGGAAATTATTCCCTATCAAGATGCCGAGCAAACATTGAGAGTCAACCATCATGGAAAACTCATGATGGGGAATAATTTTACACTTGGGGAATGAGGGTATTAAGAATGTAGAAAAAGGATAGGAGGGCAAAGTGAAGGGAAGTAGGGATTGTGAAAAATAGATTGCCACTAAGAAAGGAAAAAAATATCAAGGGAAAAGAAATCCTAAAATATCAAGGAAAGCATGCATATGATGGAAAGGTTCAAGTTTTAGGAATACCAAGTAGTCAACGCCTTATGGGAAGAGGATACAAAGAAGTCAAAAAACTAACAAATGGAATATGAATAGAGGATACTAATATCTCATACCAAAACATAATATTAGGAAAAAGATTGAGGGCTTGAGGTTACAATAAAGATGTTAAGGTCTAACTTTCAAGATCATAGCTTACATGATACCTAATTAGATGTATCTGTGAAGGCTCAAGCTCAAAATAAAAATTAAATATAGTAGATGAAATGCAAGCATAAGGAACTAGGTCATCGAGGGAAAGAATTTTACAACGAAAATGTTTAAATACTCGCAAAAGATAAATGAATTTGAGAAAAATGGAAGACAGTGAACCAAGAAGGGAGGAAAACATTATTATCTAAAGTACGATGAAGGAAGAAGCACAAAGTCAAATATTAAGAATCATACAAGAACAAAGAATTTCAATTCCATAATGCTCATTTAATGAGTTTAGAAATGTTTCTTTAATATATTTCTTTTCAACAAATGATAAATCCTCAAAACCATGTTTAAATATATTTCCTACCCATAAATCTTGAAGACCAAGAACACTTGAATCAAACTCTTCATTAGTAAGGAGGGAACCACTGTCACCACCATTAAGATCAAAATACTAGGGAATCATCTATAATATGTAGAAAATTCCTTGTGGCTAAATTTACCTAGTTACACTTGCAATGTTAGCATAATTATGCTCATATACTAACACACCAATATTAACATGAGAAACTACAATTTTATTCTCCAAAACACCTTGAGGTTGAATGACTATGGTAGATTAGGCTTGAATAGATTTGGCCCATTGAAAGTCCATGTTTAAATTTGTTGGTTTATCTATAGGGAAATTAAACTTGCACCAAGATAGAAAGTCTCATAATAAATGTCAATACAAAAACTCTCATTAGACCTATATTCATTTGTGATGTTATTAATAGAAGAAACATTCATTTTGTGAAAGTATAAAATTGATTATCATTCTACATTTGGAGGTTTTCTAAATACCAAGAAAAATAGATGGGATTACTAACATGTGCACCTAGCTCATTGAAATCATCATGTTCATCATTGAATAAATACTATGGTAATTATTTGGGTACTGATAGATGTTGGACTTCTCGGCAATGAGGTCCAACATTTTAATGTGGCTTACTAGATCAACAATCTATTATCTTATGAATGACATGGGTGCTTAGATTTAAAGTTTTATTTGTACTAATGATCTATGATTATAAAATATATGCCATGATGAAAGATAATTATATTCTTCTTACACAAGTGTACTACCTCAAGAGAAGAAAGGATGGAACACTATATGTACCTTAACTTGTTATTGCATGAACTTGCAATACGAATTGTAGCACCATCAACATGCTAAAAAAGAAGCACCTTGATACTAAGATGGGAGATTCATTGCCTCATAAAATGGGGAAATCATTCATACACACCAAGTGTGATACCCCGCCTTTTGTGATCCTATTGAGTCTGAGTCTTTGATGCCTTACTTCCAATGTTTTTTTTTAAAAAAAATTAATTTTTAATTTTTTTATATTTTTTGTATGTTTGGATATTATACACGAGTGATGGTTGTTCCTATACATCAATGAAGTTCATATTTTTGGTTGTTATTGGATATAGTTAGCTGACTAATCCTATCTAACTAATGGTTGTTGTTATTTCTTGTGGTAACCAAATGAGTTACTTTCCTTGTCTATGTAAGTATATGTTGATTGATATGTTCAATTATGATGAGTTATTGGTTATTTATTATTAGTAGTCGTATTATTATCTATATCAGATGGATTGCATTATGTTGATAGAGCTTGAATTGGGAGGATTACATAATATGGGTGTGTGAATAGGTATTATTGTGGAGATGATAGTTGATATTTAATTTTTACTAGTAGTATTATCAATTATAAGGTGGATTTCAATAGGTTACTACCAGAAGTGGTGATAATATGTAGTATGATTGATTATTGCTTGATTTTATTAGGTGTTATGCAAGTAGATGTTGGAGTGCTAATTATTTGTTTTTGATAGAGGAAAAAATAGGTTTTGAAGGGACCCGAAACCCTTTACAGTCAAAAACAAGGCTACAGATAGAACCACTAGCAGCCAACCAAACACCAGCCCCCAAACAAGACCCATCAAGATTTACATTTAGAACTACTCTTGTGGGAACGAAGAGTCATATCAAAAGAAGGCCTAGAGAAATTTGCTTTCTTGCTCTTAACAGTAATCCAGCCTTCTTCCACTTGTGTTGCCTTACTCTGCCAAGCCAACACACTATTTTCCTGAAGATGAATGCCTGCAACCACAGTTTCGGGGATTTCATCATTATTGTTTAGTGCAGGCAATGGCGAAATAGAGGAGCCACTAGAAATGATAGCCGGAGCGCAGATACCAGGAGTGGCATTCATAGACCCAATCTCACGATCTTTAGGGGTTTCAACATGATGTTCAGCTTCAATAACCCCACCAATTGAGACATCCGAAGGGGATACCTCACGATCTTGTGATTCCGATGCAACCACCTTAGAAAAGCTCCTATGTTGATCAACTTTCTTCTCAACCGTATAATGTTGTTGAGAGGCACCTTTCCACCATGAAGTCAATGCATTTTTCTCAAATCCACATTGTGCAACAGCGTGTCTTGTTTTAAAACATCTTCTATAGCAGAAGGGAATCCCTTCATAGTCCAAGGATTGTTTCCAAGAACCCTTTGAAGTTTTAATTAAAATCTCAACAGGCAACCCTTTTGAAACATCCATTTCAACCAAAATTCGGGCAAAGGTGGAATGAAGTATGTCAGAAGTAGCAACATCTACCAATAAAAAATCACCTAGGACATCACCCACTTCTTCCAAAAGGGGGTCAATCCATAAGTGGAGGGGAAGGTAAGGCATCCGAACCCAAATCAGGATCTTGCTAAAAGTTTCAGAAGCAGGGTTGAAATCAGCATGCCAAGGCTTAATCATCAACAAAAATTTATTCTCCCAGCTAAAAAAATTGTCACATAGAATAATGTTTTTGTCCTGAGCATTGTCAAACTTAGCCACAAAAAACCCCTTAGCCATGGGGAAAATAAGAACTTTACCAGAGATTAGAGGCTGCCATTCGTTGGAAATCCAAGAGTGCAGCTGAGGGAGGTTAGGCCAAAAGCCCTTAAATTGACAAATCACTCCAGTCTCAGAAAGCTCAGAAATGTTCTCCTCTATTTCCTCTTCTATCTCCACCTTTAGAGTCATTGAAGCTATATTGGAGATAGGGATGAACCCTCCTGTCGTCGTTCTCCCAGTCTGGAGTCGTGCAGCAAACCTGGCCTTAGCCACATGGTTGCAGCCCCTGCTACGACCTCCGCCAGACCCGGTTCCAGTGTCTTTCGTAGTAGATACACCACCGCCATGATTCTGGGAGCCTTCCCTGCCACCAACGCCAGCGCCTATAGCACCCAGCGCCAGAGAAGGGATACCACGGGACGCCGCCAGAGTAGGGAGTGCTAATTATTTGTTACTTGTTTAGATTATTGGATTTGATTTTCTATTTGACTATTATTCTTGAAATGATATTTTACATATGATAGTTGCTTCAACTACTATTGTTTGAACATGTGTTGTACTGACACTTTTTGGTTGAGCAAACAGGTGACTTTGGCCAATGATGATTGGGTTCACATAGCTACTTCCATTATCTTACCCTTGTGAATTTTTGATCTTGTCTAATAGGAAGACCAAGGACATGTAATTATTGTTGTGAAACATTACTTTTTGTATCTCGTGGGGGGTTGTATGTATATGTGAGAGTTTATTTTTCTCGTTTGGGTTATCTTTTAATATGATTATTTATTTTATGATTTATAGAGTTTCTATATGATTTTTAGATTATGTTTATTGTTTAAAAAGTCCCCTAGGTGATAGACTTATATGTTAGGTGTCATTTTATCTTATAAAACCCCTTAAATAAAGTTTAAAACCCACTCTGTAGACCCACATTTGAAAAGTGGCGAAAATTGGAGTTAGTTGGGTAGTTAGCTGGTCAAGGAAAGGTAGTTCTTTTTCTACGTCTATATATTCCTTCTCCTTGAATGGAGAAGGGGATTTTTCCTTTTTGTTTATTGTTCTCTTCTCTCTTGGATATTTTTTCCTTTTGGGTGAGGAGGTCCCATTTTCATTTGGGAGTTCTCGCCATCCCTTGGAAATGAAGGATGATTGTGAAGAGGAAGGAAGGGCTTGGAGAGAGTCTTTGACAACTAGATAGCAAATCTTTTGGTAAGTTCTACACCTTTTTGTTAGAACTTTGTGGATGTGTTAAGGAATATTTTGCATGTTGATCCTCATTTATGAAAACTTTTGCGAGACGAAAGATTGAAATCCTTTATGGCATTGTTGTGTGTTGTGTGTTGGGTTGTGTCTTGAATTTGAGTTTCCACCTTGTATAGGTTTCTCTTTATGTGAATAACTATTTATGTGTTTAAGATGGAGAAATAAAGTATGTGAGTGTAAATTGAGTAATGTGCAAAGGATATGGTGGTAATTTGTTAAGGAACTCATGGGAATAGTGGTTATGTGTGCATGGGATTAGATATGTGACCCTAGCTTAGGGATGGATTGAATTTCAATCCTACGATTGGTTGGAGAGCCATTGGCCTTGTAACTTTTTTCCTTGTCCTTGTCCTTCTATATTTTAGGTCCATACGAAAAGATAAAGACTATCTTGAAATCACCAATTTTATACAAGGGAACAAGTTTGGTTTTGTGAGATAAATAAGGTGTTAAGAAATTATGATGTCTATGGAGTTTCCATTTGTAAATTGGAAAAGATATAATGTGTTAATTTTGTTCTTCTATAAGATTAAATTAACTTGGAAAAATTACGTTTAGTTGAGTGTTTTTGTGAAAATATATATATGTATAGTTGTATAAATTTGGCTTTTGTGTAAAACAAATTGATTAATAGTAGAAGACATATTTGAAAGAAAATAAATCATAAGAATGTTTCAATAAAATACATTAGGGTCTTGTATGAAAGTTGGTTTAGTGAAAGAAATAAGTTAGTTGTCCAATTTTGTTATTATATGTATAGGATACAAATCAAAATTTGTGCAAGTGTGAAAAGATTTAATTGGAAAATGATGTGAGAACTATATTGTCACCTTTAAAAGTTAGTTAACAAAAGTTATGGTTTTTAGAAAAAAATAGGTATCTTGTTGCATTAAAATCATTAATTACAAACTATAAAATTATTACTTCAAAATTACTTGACATCTAAATTAAATTATTTTATCAAGATCAGTATATATATTTATATTTTGACAATTCAAAGTAGAACTTTCAAGAAATTTTTTATATATAATTAAAAAAAATATTATATATATATAGATATAGATTGAATTATTTAAAAACAAATATTAAAATAAAATAAAATTTTACGAACAATATTATATATATATATATATACTTATATAAAATAATGCTTTATAAATAAAATAGTAAAATATAATATTTTTTTTATATATAATAAATAAACAAAAAGAAAGGGAATGTTTTTTCTTTGTATGGCTGCAAGAGCGTCACATCCATGAGAGCAGGGACTGTGGGAGGGTCGGACCCCATAATTCTATTACAAGTTTTAAAAATAAAAAATAAATAAAACTTAATAAATTTTTAAATTAAAATTTATTTGTTGCCCTTCTATCCTTGGACATTGTAGTTTTGGTTTTAATTAAAATTTAATTATTATAGATCTGATCTCTAAGCCTCTATTTGAAGGCAACTATCTCTGAAAGAAAATAAATAATAAATCAGATCATATATATATATATATATATATATATAAAAGTCCCCTCTTCATACAAATTGAGAAAACTTCTGCAATTGCGTTTGCAATTGAGCTGGAAAATGACGGCCACCCCTATCTGGAATTTGAAAAATATAAATTGTGAAAAAGTTTAATTTATATTTTTTTTATAGAAAAATGCCTATATTAAAACATTTTTAGTGATTGGGAATTATAGGGGACGCTGTTTGTTAACTAGTAATTAAATGTTTTGCTTGCAGCGAATCAAAATTCATTATTTTCTTTTTTCATACATTATATTTTAATTTTGTTAAAGTAAAATGTACGATTTTGTAATTTTTAAATTCTAAAAATTATTTCTCTTCAATTTTATTGGTTAAAAAATTTGGACCAATAAAAACGGATTTTCAGAATTATAACCATAAACTTTTTTATGGCAGTTTTTTAGGACATTTTTCCCCACAAAACCATAATAAAAAAATATTTAACTAATTATTCAAAATATTTTATTGGCTACAAAACAAAAGGAAGCACAACAATCTACAATAAGACTAAAACAAATGACACCTTAAACAATATTATTACTATTTTTAAGCATTTTTTAAGGCAATTTTTTTCCATGAAGATATTAACTTTTTATTTCACTCCTCTTGGATAAATTTGGTTTCCAAAATTCAAAAGAATATTAAAATGTGAATGCTATACATATCAATTAATATTAATATTAATATTAATTAGACTAAGACAAATGATACTTGCAAACAATATTTTGGAAATATCAAAACCTCAAGGCTGTTTTTAAGCATTTTTTAAGCAATTTTTTTTATGAACATATTAACTTTAAAAGAATATTAAAATGTGTTCCGTATTGATGAGCATGTTTTAAGGCAATTTTTTTGTCATCAACATATTAACGAGTGTCTAACATTTAACTTTTAATTACAATACTAATAATTACAATATATACTCTTAATTATATATTCTTGAAATTTTTGTATACATAAGTAATAATAATAATAATATACAAGTTAAAATTCTAAAAAAATTAGCATAAAATCTACTATTAATTAAAAATGTATGGTTTATAACTTTTTGGTAAAATAAATCACCATTCACTCTACGTGCATCCACTACCAACCTCAACTATGGGTATGAAAAAAATTGATCAACAATACAAGTGTTGTCATATATTTCTTCTTATATGCAAGAAAAAAGTAATGCAGAGTTTACAAGTTGGAGGAAAGAAAAAAATTGTGTAGGAAAAAAAGGTAATGTTGGTTTAAAAAATAAATTGTTTTCATTCACTACCTTTTTTCTTGAAAAGATTGTGTTTTATTGCTTCTTATTTTAATATTTTTTTGGTTTTGTTTTGTGTTTAAATGGTCTGCCTCGGAGACATATTTTGAACAAAGTAGAGAACACAAAATTTTCTAAAGTCAACTTTATGGAGGTAGCCATCTTCCAAAATGTCTCTTCATATTGTTTCACTAATTGTTGAAATTAAGTAGCTAATATGAAATTGTAGAAGTAACCCTTTAAATCATTTCTTTTATTAATTTTCCTAATTTAAAATTTTTTACAATGACTTTAAAATTGTCATACCCAGCTATTTGTTTTCCTAATTTGAAATTTTTTATACCCAGCTATATAGCTCTTGAATATATTTTGGTGGTGCTTTGATAGAGAAAGAAATGAATGTTTAATACTAGAGTTGAATTTTTGTTATAAGATTACCTGAGGCAACCTCGTTACAAGGCATTTATGAGACAACTTACAGAGGGCTCTGAACAGTTTTGAACATGCCATGGAGCCTTCTTGGGTCAATGCTATTACTGTCCTATGATAAAATATCCCAAGAATCTAAGCCTCATATACCGTACTCACGGAATGATGCACATTTCTATTAAATGCTATAAAAAGATTTGAATGATTGCTAGTTGAAGTCTGTCACAAAAACAACCTCCTATGATGCAAGGTAATAAAGAATTGGTTTAAAAAATACTATATTTGATTCTCTCCAAATGTACCTGACTCTATTCAAGTTCTCCATTGCATCTCAATATGAAATTTTCCTTTCTTTGAATTCACAAAATGGTAGATCTCATTGATCCGTTTATTATGTACAACATCTGACAGATTAATATCCCCGTATCCCAAATGTTCCTGTTATATCATAAAGTCAATTCATCAGTCAAGCCTTGGATGTTAGGAAGTTTACCTTTAGAAGGTTCAGTTGAGAATTGAGAAACTTTCGGGCTGGTAAATTTATGTTGGAGACAATTTATATTAATAGGTAAAGTTCATTTTATAGTTTTCTGGTTTCTCTGTGGATGTATATGAGATAAACCTATCCATAAAATAGTATGGAATACTTCAAGAATGCTTTTTGGAAATCTGCGGCTCCCGAATTTGAATGTTGGCCACTAGCCTTGCAACAATTATTGCTAAAGATCTCATTGCTTTCAGATTCTAATGTACTAGATGTGATTCAGGTACAAGCAAGGTTTAGACCTTCTAAACATATTATGTACTTGTAGTTTTTTGGAACCCGATCTACTCAAGGATGATTGAAGGATAATCTACTTGTGGACATACAGTCTTTGAAGTTCTATTGATTATATACATATATGCATACTAGAAAAGTATGTTAAGATGATTAGCAATATAGTTTATATTTAAGAAAATTCAAAGTTATAGGTGTTGTAAGGCTTTTCACTGCATATGAGAATTCCATTATAGAGGCACACACTTGTTCCCAAGCAATCAGAGTCTCCCATTATGGGTCCAAGAAGGACATCAAAATAAAAACACTTGATTGGAGCAATAGTAGATGACATAAAGCATCGACCAAAACGAGACATTATTCTTTCTTTTGGTTTGATATAGAGGAATTGGCACTAGCTAGAACTCCATTTGTGAGGTCCTAAATTACATATTATGGTTGCTGGCAGAAGTGGGTGTAATTACATGAGACATCCCTGCAGGTTTGAGACTAAAAGCTCATATTCTGCATCTATTTTGACAATCAATAAGAATAGATTTATAACTGCCTACACAAATAAGATAGATCTATATTAATTTCAAACCAAAAATTTTATTAGAATTATTAGCTGCACAGTATCTTCAAAGCAAACATCCTAAGGATAGTGTCTCCATATCCCCTTAACTCAAGGATTTATGCAAGTTATTTTTACATGGGATGTTGTAAATGAATGATCTTCTTCTGATTTTTACTTCTTCTCTATCTTTTTTCTTTCTTTATTTTTCTTTGGAAATTGGAGTCACTAAATTATTTTAGTTTATATATGCAGACTACTAGCACTGTTCAGGATGTTCCATCGTAAGCAAGAGCAACAAAATGATTTCTAAAGATGTATCTTCAAACTACCCCACCTGCTCTCACACCAACATCAACAATAGTTGTAGCAAAGTTGTGCATGCTTTTGGGCAGAGGCGTTTTCTGCAGAATCTCCCAAAAGATAAAATGGAACAAATCAAAAAACTTGCCAAAAACTAGAAGTAAGATTGTAGAACAAGGATAACAGTTACACAACTTAAAATTGAATTGAATTGTAAATAAATGATAAAGATAATAGTTACAAAAATCATTCATTATACTTTCTGTACTGAATTGAATTGCATGGCTTATATGTTTGTATGTGTATTAATGATTTTAAAATTATTCCATTTGGTTTGTCTTTTCTTGCAAAATAATCAATCTCTAACAAAGTGCACAAGAATAAATATCTCCTCTTAAAAGAAGGCATGCAAAGATTCAAGCCTCAAGCTGTTAGTATATCTAGCTCAAATCGTACGTATATTGAGCACTCCATTATGTTTGGTGCCATTTTGTCTCTAACATTCATAAGGTACACAACAAAAATATAGCCTCCTCCCATTCTTTGTTATCTATTAGCCATCTATTGGTTTTGCATCTAGGCTGTGAATTGGTTTGAGCAGTTTTTAGTTTGCCAAATGAATGATTTCCATTTATAGTTTCAATTTTTATCAGACATATATTACATGTTGATGTAATCCAAGAATACAGTTATAAATGTCAATTGTTTATTATTAGATGGCAACTTGCATTTTATATATTTATTATTTATTTGTTTTATAAACATTGTTGCTAAAACTTAACAAACATAACAAATTAAGACAAAACTATTCTAGAACTTTTTGGCAGGAACTTCCCTATTGTACAACTCTTGTTATTAATGGTACATATTAAATATAAAAAAGAAATATTATTTTATATTTGCATACAAAGTATGGGATATGGACCATTCACATGGAGTGAATATTGTGGTATGGTGGAAAGAAAGAATAACAAATTATGCAGAGAATGGATTTATTAAAAAAGGTTTTAGAAATTCTCATGTGACTGCAAATGACGAGTAAAGTCATGAAATAATGTTGGGAAATTCACTATTACACAAAGAAAAATGTGCCATAAAATGCTCAGGCAAGGGCTTGCAAACCATTTGATAGATTGAGTGAAGGAAAAAGTGAATAAACAACAAAATATAAAAAGGGCACAAACTTGTTTAACACAATAAATTAGAGATGATTATTATATTAACCCAACATGTTTAACTACATCTATAGACAAAGAATATAGTTAAAGATACATTCCAAGGAGAGGGACAACAAAGACAATGAAAAATAGTGTGCAAAGTTCATGGAGTAACAAAAATAACAACCCTAAGCTGAGAATTTTGATTCTACACTGTGGAGATTTTGACAAAAGGTATGGACAAGAAGTTGAGAATTGGTATTCAAGAGGCAATGAGTTGCTGATGTTTCTCCAAAGTTAATTCTACAACTAGAAGACTCACCAATGACGTATAAAACACACAAATTTTGTAACTTGTATCTTGAAAAAAATTTGAAAATTCTTGTTATTGATGCAAGAGCATTCCGAACGAATTAGCTATCAACATCACACAAAAAAAGATTTTCAATTATTTCAATTTTGGAATGTGATTTAATTTTAAATTTGTGATTTTAGTGGGGAGAGATAAAGTATTACAATGTGCAGATATTCTTTGAAAATCAAAATCAATGCCAAACTACCAAAAGACAAGAGAAAAATGATTTTGAATTTAAAAAAAAAAATGAAATACCAAATGCACAAGAATATTAAGGAGAGGAAAAGACACAACCAAGAGAGTTTTCAAATTTTCAAAGTTTACAATGCATTGCATGGCTGAAGGGTCGACTTATTAAATGTTGGCATAGAGTTTTGACATATTAAAATATTTTTGAATTAAAAATTCCAGCACCTATGAAAAGGGGGCAATGCCAAACAAAATGTAAGGGAGATTTAGCCATTTTAAAATGGCATTTTAAATCTTAAACTAAATGAATCAAATAGAAAATGAGAATGTGAATGGACGCAATACCTTTGAAAAGGCATTGAGAAATGAAAGAGAAACCACACAACAAATGGAGATGGACACTTAGGGAGATAAATATGTCCCTGCCTAAATAAAATAGTTTGGAGAGGCTGCATAAAAGAAAAATAAGCCAAAATCCATTTGCTTGCTGGGCTGCGCAGGAGGATGAGGGGAACTTGTTTGATAAGTTGAGAAGATAGAGAGCCAAGGCTGCACCCATAAAGGCATTTGAAACAGGGAATGGAAAGGAGAGTGAAGTGATGCCAAAGAGGGAACAAGGTTTATGCAAGTGTATTGGTTTTATACTGTGAGAGTTTATGAATAACATTAAATTAAATAAGTCATTTGTTGCTAAGATTTGTATTTGATTATGAGTTTTATACTGTTGTTGAGTTGAGTATTGCCATCATAAAATCAAATAGAGATTTGTGTGCAATTTTTGTATAACTGTTGTTGAGTGAATTTGTGAAGTGCTTGGTAAGAGGGAGATCCTCTTTCATCAGTTATGTTACTAGTCATATGGATAGGGGAGAGAGGCCAATAGTTGTGCAGGGTCCAATAGTTGTGCAGTCAATTGTGATTATTCATATTAGTAATAAAATGAATTAATACTAGCGCTTGCACCTCAATGAGGTGCAATGGTTACACCGATAGCAGGATATACTTTGGCAATATATTGAAGGGCAGGGGAAAAAATCGCAAGAAAATGTAAATTGATTTTCTTAAGACTAGCTATTAATAGCAAAATTCAATTGATGATGGGATGCAAGAAGATTTGAGTATGAACAAATGGAACTTTGTTTAAATCGGTATGCTATGCTGAATGGTTTCACCACATAATATTTTTTGTACAAGGAAAGAAGACCTGTAACTTAAAAGGTTGATTGGATTAAGTACAGTTATTGCTAGTTAATGATATACCTTGTTTTTGATATAGGAAAAAATAGATTTTGAAGGGACCCAGAACCCTTTAACAAAAAAGAGCAAGGCTACAGAAAAGACAGCAAGTAGCCAGCGAAAAAGACCAGCTCCAAAACAAGACCAATTAAGATTTACATTTAACATTTTTCTTGTGGGAGTGGAGAGTCATGTCGAAAGATGACTTAGAGGATTTATCTTTTTTTCCCTTAATTATGATCCAGCCATCTTCCACAAGTGTCGCCTTGCCGTGCCACGCCAACTTATAGCTTTCATGAAGATGAAAGCCAACAACCAAAGTATTAGGGGTCACCTCTTCATTCCTTTGCACATATAAATACTTTTCTGAAGAGCCACCAGATAGGGAAGCCGAAGCACGTTCCCCAGAAATGGCAGCCGATGAATCAATAGGGGTTTCCTTAGTGACCCTGCCAATTGAGATGACCAGAGGGGGCGTCCCAAGACCCAGAGATTCAGAAGCAGCCACCTCACAAACATTAGGGGTTTCAACAAGATGTTTAGTTTCAACAACCCCACTAGAAGAGACATCCAAAGGGGAAGCTTCACGAACTTGTGATTCTGAGGCAACCACCTCAGAAAAGATCCTATGTTGATCAACATTCTTCTCAACCGTATAATGATGTTGAGAGGCACCTTTCCACCACGAAGTTGAAGCATTTTTCTCGAAACCACATTGTGCAGCAGCGTGACCTGTTTTAAAACATCTTCTACAGCGAAAGGGAATCCCTTCATAGTCCAAGGATTATTTCCAAGAACCCTTTGAAGTTTTAATTAAAATTTCAGCAGGCAACCCTTTTGAAACATCCATTTCAACCAAAATTCGGGCAAAGGTGGAATGAAGTATGTCAGAAGTAGCAACATCTACCAACAAGAAATCGCCTAGGGCATCACCCACTTCTTCCAAAAGGGGGTCAAACCATCAGTGGAGGGGAAGGTAAGGTAGCCGAACCCAAATCAAGATCTTGCTAAAAGTTTCAGAAGTAGGGTTGAAATCAGGATGCCAAGGCTTAATCATCAACATAAATTTATTCTCCCAGCTAAAAAAATTGTCACAAAGAATAATGTTTCTGTCCTGAGCATTGTCAAACTTAGCCACAAAAAACCCCTTAGCCATGGGGAAAATAATTTTTTTACAAGAGATTAGAGGCTGCCATTCGTTGGAAATCCAAGAATGCAGTTGAGGGAGATTGGGCCAAAAGCCCTTGAATCGACAAATCACTCTAGTCTTGGAGAGCTCAGAAACGTTCTCCTCTATTTCCACTTTTGTCTCCGCCTTCAGATCCATTGAAACCACATTGGAGATAGGGACGAACCCTCCAGTAGTTGCCCTTCCATTTCAGAGCCGCACAGAAGATCTAGCCACAACCAAATGGTTGTCGCCCCTGCCACGACCATCGCCAGGCCCCGAACCAAAAACTTTCACTGTAAAATCTCCTCCGCAATCATTCTGGGAGCCATTCCTGCCACAAATGCCCGTGCCAGTAGCACCCTGTGACAGAGCACGGGACGCCGCCAGCGAAGGGTTTTCAAGAGAAGCTCGGGGCGCCGCCTGCGTAGGGTTTCCAAGAGAAGCTCAGGACACCATTCTTCACTTTTGTAACAAGTATTGTTTTAATGATATACCTTGTTACCGAATGTAACATAATGGAAAATTGCCTGCATTGAAGTGGTCATAAATTTTCCAAATAAGTTTCTTTGTACAATATGTCATTTTAAATTGTAGGCAATGACATCAACAATCTATTATTTCTTTAATAAAATTTAAAAATAACAAAATCATTTTTTAAAAAAGATTCGTCTAGTGAAAACTTAAATAGAGGGGTACCTGTAACTGCAAGAGGCTGCCATGGAAGGAACAATCCAAATAGATATGCCATCATAATGCCAATTGTCACTATAAGTTGTTAAACAATCAATTAATTAAATATAGGATTCAAATTTGCATCAAATTATGTTTCTTAGAGGACTCTTATCATGCTCAGTATACATAATAATTTCAAGTTTTGCAAAACAAACCTAATTTACTGCTCCAAGACCTCCTCACAAGTGCTTGGGTTGAATCTCAAATATGTATATTGGTACCTAAAAGAACCATGACCAAAATAGACGGTCAAATTCATAGTTATCCATGTGCATGTGTACTCTTCAATTTAATGATAGTGTATGCCATAAAAATGAAGACAAGTAACTTATTTCTATATTGTGAACAAAGAATGACTTACAGTGAATAAGATGACTCCCACTCCAAATCCTGTGAGCACTCTTCCTAAGTACAAAAAGAAGAATCCAGTAACCATGGGGTGATGACATTATAAAATGGAATTTCCTTATACTTGAAAGAAAAATGACTATGAAACTTCTTATTCATCTAGAGGTGTCATTTTATCTAAGGTAAAGTAGCTTTCCTTTGTAAAAGAGATAGCAAGCCACTGAAGAATATTTGGAATGGCAGCCACTAATAATGCTTGCATGCAAACAAAGAAGAGGTTATTCAAATCCAAATGTACATTGAGGAGTACAATCTTATGCGCTCATCTTTTGAGACCAGATACTCAAAGAATTTCTATGACCTTTCTTTGCTACCAGTCGTACAAAAAAAACCTTACAACTTAGGCCTTTAGCAGTGGTATTTCCAGTCATAAAATTATAATATTTATTGGAGTACAAACAGAAAAACATTGACAGAAACAACAAATTCTCTATATTAGGATCCACCACATAAACTATATTTTCTCCTATTGCAAAAATTCATCCACCATATAAGAATACTTGAGAAACAGTTAACCCAAGATCATCAAGGATCCCACTTTGTGTACGCGAAGAGGACCCGATCTGCAAGAACACTTTTGCTAGAAACTTCACTTTTTTAATCATGTTGCATGTTTTGCAAGACACACAGGATTGAGAATCAATGTATCCAAAATAGAAACTATAACTTACACAGAATCCAAATTGTACAAGCCCCAAGGCAAATATGCATGTACATAATATTGCAATTAAAGCACTTCCTTGGAAGGTTTCAATATCCGCCTTTTGAGCCCCTTTACCACCATAACGACTAGATTTGGATTTGTTTAGCTAGGTGCTTCCTTTCTCTAATAGGGTCTTTTTTATATCTTCATTGCCAACCCTGCTTCCCTTTTCCAAATCATCACTGTACCCCATCTTTTTACAGGGTACAATCACCAGTGGCCAAATTTTGTGCAAGTTAAAGTTTACCAGTCTGCATGATCGAAATCCAAGTTCACTCTTTCAATACCACTTTCAATTCCAACGTAAAATGATGAGAGTTGTCACTGCCAAAGAAAAGGAAGATAATAAATTATAATACATAAGCAAGTATAGAATGAGTCCAATGTATATTCTAGTAAAATATTTCTGGAGGCCATATGAACCAAATGCATCTTTAATATTATTAATTCATTAAAAGATTTATCAAGTAGACACATACATATACATAATATTGCAATTAAAGCACTTCCTTGGAAGGTTTCAATATCTGCCTTTCGAGCCCCTTTACCACCATAACAACCAGATTTGGATTTATTTAACCGGGTGCTTCCTTTCTCTAATAGAGCCTTTTTTATATCTTCATTGCCAACCCTGCTTCCCTTTTCCAAATCATCACTGTAACCCATCTTTTTAAAAGGTAAAATCACCAATGACCAAATTTTGTGCAAGTTAACGTTTACCAATGTGCATGATCGAAATCCAAGCTCACTCTTTCAATACCACTTTCAATTCCAACGTAAAATAATGAGAGCTGTCACTACCAAAGAAAAGGAAGATAATAAAATATAATACATAAGCAAGCATAGAATGAGTCCAATGTATATTCCAGTAAAATATTTCTAGAGGCCATATGAACCAAATGCACCATTCATATCACTAATTCATTAAAAGATTTATCGAGTAGACGCATATTGAAATCTAATAAGTTACCTGATACATATATCAGAAATTTATTAAATCCTTTACCAAGCAGAGACATATATATACTTTTGTCCATTAATATAGCAGAAATCAGGAAAATCAAGATATTCCAAGAATAATATAGAAGTTATAACCATTATCATGAGGACCAAATGAGTACATCTCTTTGTGTTCCTCAAGGAAAAGTCCAATTTGGAATGCACCACAGTAAACCCCAAACATAGACAAGAACCATTCAACAATATAAGACCACATACAACCCTATATTTGAAATATATTAGTGAACCCCAACCTGCAAAACCGAACAAACAAAACAATCCAAAATTCTTACAACACAACATGCCTAGAACTTCTACTGAGAAAGATTATATTACTTGTAGTTCCAAACAACTATCCATCTTACTAGTTTCATTAGCTTTACCAGTGGATTGACAACTTTAGGTGTAAAGAAGATAGCTAATACCAGTATCCAACCAAAAGAATAATTTCAAAGGCTCCTCTTAGCCTGTGACCTATCTCAAGATTAAGTTTAATACTCTGTATGAGGGACAATTTTCAACTTGCTCTCGATTATTTTGATACTATTGATGCTTTCTATACAATTGTAGAATACTCAACAATGGGTTGTAATCTATGGGCTTTCCTATTTTGGTGCTATTGGATGATTTTTTTCCTTACATTTCCTAAATATCTCACTGGAAAGGGTCTTTCTTCTCTGTTCTATGTTAACTATATTAATACAGTCCATTGGGCTCTGATTGGTCATTCGATGAAATTAATATAAGCCCTTCCTTTCTTTCTTTCTTCTCCATGCTTTAGAGTTTAAGTTGCTTGATGATGAAATCAATTTTCTTTTAGGACAAAAGGTAATACTAATAGTTAAATACACAGATGCTTGAAAAACGAGCACATAAGGTGAATCCAGTTACACCCAAATGATTATCACAAAGAGTCAAACCAAGAGCTCCATTAAGCTTATCCTAATGGATTCTCCTCTACAACAATTCCATAAGCACCTTGACATAAGCACCAAAGCTACCACTCCTACAATAGTGCTAGCTTCCAATAGATGCAACGCATTTAAATAAAAAACTATTCTAATTATTCATGAAGACTTACAATGATGCAACCTTCCAACATAAGGAAAGTTTTGCATTGAAAATAGACCAATACGAACCTAACTAATTGAAACACATCACAAACTTTGAATTCTCAACACACAGAACAAACACAAGACAAATTCTAAATCTCCAGAAGTGCATATGGGCTCTCCTGTGACCAAATTTTGCAAACACCAAGATGTACAAAACAAAAAAACATCACCAAACAAGGCCAACAAAAGTCTATAATCAAGAAGTTCTCAATTATAGCAATCTTTTAATTTGGAGTTGCAGGGTACACACTAGCAATATGGTTGTTCACTAAAATGACTGCTGCTGCTTTGACAATTCTGAATTGGATAAAATGGTTGCTGCTGCTTTGACAATTCTTAATGTTGCCCTAAAAATTCAACACTAATAAACATTATGCAACACTACCAAGGTAGATTTTAACAAATTCAATAGTTCACATGCCCCATTCACAATATTATATATAGAATAGCCATAGATGAACCCACAAAAATCAATTCAACGGTGCGAAAATGGGAGTTCATTTAACAAATAACAATAGAAAATGGACACATGACAAGACTCCTGCACTGTTTGGAAGAATGTCTGAAAAGATGTGGTCTTCCGGAATGAAATGATTATACGATATGCACAAAATGGATTTGTTGAAAAGGGTTTAAAATTTTTAAGCAAATGCAATTGGCGGTTTTTGAGCCAAACTACACGACCCTTGCTAGCATCCTCCCTGCTTGTGCGCGAATGGGAGCTTTAAACAAGGTACGTGCATCAACCAAAGTATACCAAAGAAAGGCATTTTGTCAAATGTTGTAATTGCAACTACCCTGGCAGAAATGTAATGCAATAGGTGTAGAATATGCACAAAAATGGATTTGTGGAAAAGGCCTTAGAAACTTGCCAGCAAATGCAGATCGCTAGGTGTAGAGCCATATTCAACAACCTTTATCAACATCCTCACTGTCTGTGCTCGAATGGCAACTTTTGAAACAGGGTATAGACATCAGCCTCGTCTCTTTCTCTCCCAACCAGACTTGAATGAAAAGCGCTAAGGGGATCAATAGGTAAATCATTATGTGAATGTTGAAAATAAACTCCACAGATTGTTAGATGACATGCTTATTGACATTGGAGATTTAGTGATGATGAAAACCAGAGACAAGAACGCATCCATGAATATTGCCAGATCTCAAAGAATTAAAGAATTTACATTTTGTTTCATATTTGTATTAAAGGCTTAATGTTTAAATCGAATTTGTTTTCCGCAAAGAAACATGTATCTATCTACCTTGATAGGGAATATTGATGGTGCCTTTCTATTCAAAGACATACTATTCTTCCACTTCCTTGAGCAGTTCGCCAAATAGAGGATGGTTAAAATACACCACCAGAACCACAAAACGATGAGGCTCCTCACCTTGTCCAACGTACACAGCCAAACAGCCCTTGGGCACATGTTTCTGACTATTTTTCTCACCATATCCGATATACGGCAGATGAAAATGCCACTAAAAAGTTTTGAGCCTTTGGAGTTCCATGTGAGGAAGATGAAATTGATGGCCGCAGTGGTTTTTCTTTGCTCTGCTTTGAGGAGAATGCAAAAGGCTCACACAACTTTCTCCGTCAATATCCAAGGAGTCTGAAAAATTAGGGCGTCCTCTGCATGGCTTGCTACCAACCATGTGCAGGCGTCGCTTAATCTTTCTAGTTGTTCAGTCCTGCAACTGAAAAAAGTCATCCTACCACCAGCATCAAACAATGGACAATTCTAGTGGGATTTCCCACCAACAATAGCCTTATCAACTAATTATCATGTATATATTCATTTCACATATTAATCAAAATATTACCAAATATGTGACATTATGGGATTGATAGTTGTTCACTTCATAACTTATAATCTTCAAGTAAAAAATATATCATAACTGTCCACTAGAGGTGTGTATTTATAAAATTAAATACTTATTTAATAAAATAAGATACTCACTTAAACAAGTATTGTTATCATAGTGAAAAAATATTTTTCATATGTGTACAACTACTAGGGTAGTAATGTAAAGCATTAGAGTATTTCATATTAATAGTTTGTCCTATCACAAATATAAAAGGTAGGCACAATAAATACTATTATTTTTTCACAAATATTTTCAAAATGTTTTAATGCTTAACTATTGGTCCATTTTTGTTTGATATAAGTTGTATTTTAAATAGTTATGTGTTTTTTTCAAAACAACAAATAGTTTTTATGTGTTCAACTATTGATCTATTTGTCTTGAATACAAATGTTAGAGATAACAAAGATATATGGTTACCTATATGTATTTGGCCCATTTAGGTTGCATAGAAGTTTTATTTTAAATAAAAATATGATATTCTACAAGTAACAAATGATATTTAAAAACTCAATTTTTGGATACTTCTCAGTAGATGTGCTGATGTGGCATCACGTGGCAAGTTGCATGATGAGTCACACCTCCAAACCTTAGTTATAGATAGATAAGAGCCTAATCCACATTTTAAAAAAAAAATGAAGGTCCTACAATAGTCAATCAATCGCTACATGTTGAATGACTATTGGCACCTCTCCCATTTTCTATATATTAATAAAATAACGTAAAATTAGAAAACACTAATAGTTAGTAATAAATCTAAAAATCTTAAATTTATTTTTAATAAGAAATTTCTAAATTCATATTAGAAATAAATCTTATTAAAAATATTTTAAAAGTTAAAAAACAATTATATTTTATTTTGAAAAGATTTTGAAGTAATATATATTTATATAATAAATATTATAAATCATATATATTAATATAAAGCAATGATAACTATTACTAAAAATGTCAAACTATTAAATTTATTGTTAAAAAGTTTTTAAAAATTAGAAAGAATTATATTGCATCTTTGAGAGGATTCTAAACACACACACACACATATATAACAAATTAGTAAGGTTACTGAGGACTCCATGATGAAAAGTGTTGAAGATCTGGATGGACAAGCATGGTTCTCAAAGTCCAGGTTCTGATCAATCCAAGGTGACTAAGGACAAGGAATAATGATGAGGGTTCATCCAAATTCAGAGACATAAGAGAAGGTCTAGAAGACAAAATCTAGGAAGACAAGCATACAATACCATGTTCAATCATTCTTTTCTATATATATATATATATATATATATATAGTTTTAATATACTGTCTAAAATTCAAAAAATGGTCAAATAGACCATCAAATTTCAGGTCTAGATTATGCAACACATCATATGAACAACCTAAAACAAATTAGAGTAATAAAATTAAAAATGATTCAACGATTGGACAAATGGAAAAAGGAAATCTAAGAGGAAAAAAATGGATTTTAAATAATTTGAAAATTAGTTTTTTAGTTAGTAGAAATTAGTCATAGTTTAATTAGAATTAAATTTGTTGCTTTTGAAAATTAATTTTATAATGTAATAGAAATGTAAAGTTATTAAGAAGAAAAATAGTTTTGGTACCAGAAATATGTGATATTCAAATTGGATGTAGTTTTAAAGGAAACAAAGAGAGGGAGTAATAATTTAAACATAATTTCAATTAGTTATTAGTTTGATTTAATTAGTGATAAATAATTTTAATTGAGCAATTGTTGGAACTAATTTGTCTTGTAATAACAATATAGAAATGTAGAAATATTAGGTATATGTAATTGAAATTAATTCTTAACCAGCATTGACATCGTTAATAATCTTTTGGCCTCTTATTAATCTTTAATTCAAGTATATAAAATCTTAGTTATTATTTAAATAAAATATAAAACTTAAAGATTTGAAGCTAAGTTACAACAAAACTCATAAGATAGTGGTATTAAGTAAATGTATACATATGGATTAAATATTCTCTTAAGCAAATGCATACTAATAGTGCTATATTTCCATCACTCCATACTAATAGTTACTCTTCTTTTTAATTATCTATAATTAACATTTAAAACTACTAATTTTCATATGCATTCAAATTCATGCGCACATTTAAATTTCATGTATCATATCATTCAAATGCTTTACAATTATCCTTCCTATCCTTTTTGTATATGCTATTTGAGGAAAAATATCACACCTAAGTTGGGGGAAGTAAAATGTTTTAATTGTGATCACCAAAAACTTTTAGAAACCAGATATACAATTCTTAATTTCCTCCACTTTCCCTATTCATCACAAAGAACAACAACAACAAGTGAGGAGCATAAAAGCAACAGAGGTGAGAAGGGAATATCTAAGAAGACATGATTATAGTAATAGAGGTTGACAAAGGTGGTCAAGTTGCAAAAATAGGAAGAGATATCATAAAAAGAGAACCTACAACACATAATTTATTATTGGAAGATCGACAATGTTTGCCAATTTTTTAACAGGCCTGGTGGTTGGATTATTTCCTATGGCTTACTGAATATAATGAACTTACGAATTAGAAATTTGTGAGTACCTTGTTGAATGATGAAACCATTATTAGAGGACTAAAAGTAGATGCTTCAAAGGAAGCAATGGAAGAAGTATTAGGATTACCAAGAATAGGGGAGGAATTTCCAGTAAGAGAATATGTAATTTGTAGATGTAAAATCTGCAAATGCTTAAAACTTGACATCTATTAGCATGGGTTAATCAATTAAAGCAAAGAAAATTGAAAACATCCCTATAAAATATTGAATCATGTTAAATATGCAACAAGGAAACAAGAAAAGCTAAATAAAAGCATATGAAAACATGAATCATACCTATCCCATAGTGGATTCGTGCTACTTTGATGTGGAAATTAGCCCTTTCCCAACCCTTGATAAGCTTGATGATGGATGTGCCTTGAAGATGTGATGAAATATGATGAAATGCAAATGATGATTGTGGATTCAAAATGCCTAAGATTGTGGATAATGAGCTTGCATGAACTTGTGTCCCCAAAACCAATAGAGGAATCCTCTATTTATAGAAAAGAATGATAGAAGAATGAAAGATATGAAGAATGTGGGATAAAAGATAATCCAATGGCATTGTGCCACTTGTCAACATTCCAATGGAGGGAGGTGGGGCACATTTTGGTCATTGTGCAAATAAATGCAATTAGGTGGATATTTGAAATTTGAAAGTTGGCTTGTGGAGGGAGATGTGGAAGAGGAGTTATTGCCACTTGGCTCAAGAAAAAGGACTTGTAAGAGTCATAAATGCCAAGTTGGAGGATAAGACACTTGGGAGGGAGAATTCAAATTTGGAGAATATTCTCTCTTGATGCCTTTTTGAGTGAAAAGGGAGGATTTAATAAATCAATTAAAATAATTTTTAGGAGAAAGTTGCAAAAGCTAGAGGATTTGATGTATTTGGATTAGCATTAATCAAGATTTTATTAATTTAGGTGCAGATTAGCTGATTTTGATTTTTGACTTAGATTTTAGGATTTAAATAAATCAAAATGAGAGGAATAATGAATATTAGCGATTTAATTAAATAAATTTGATCCATTCAATTAAATGGAGAACTTTAGAAGGTTAATTAAATAAAATTGATTTATTTAATTAAAGAGATGACTTTAGGTTTGATTAATGACTTAATTAAATAAAATTGATTTATTTAATTAAAGAGGAGAATATGATGATTTAATTAAATAAAGATTGGTTTATTCAATTAAAAGGGGAAATGTGATTTAATTAAATAAAGATTGATTTATTTAATTAAAAGAGGAATTTGATGAATTTAATCAAATAAGGATTATCTAATTAAATAATTAGTAAAAAGGATGATTAAAGAAGAACTGGTGTTAGTAAGTCAGAATCAAGTACGCGTTATCAATCAGGATAATTTGCGGGTCTACATAATTGCGTCTAGAAATAATGTTTCAATGTTAGGAGAGAATTTAGATTCTACATAACAAGGTACAAAATGACTCTGTTTACCTTAGATTTGGGCTTATGTTGCTTCTGACATTGTTAAATACTTAACTTGCAATAACAAACAATCACTCTTATACAACAGTGCACTTTAGACTCCTTAGTCATTTACGCCATCAAAGGACTATGAATGTCCCTAATTTCTTGTACAATCTTTTTAAAAGAATGTTTATTGAATACAAGAAGAAAAGAAACTAGTTTGTCTTATCACATTTTTTTGGGTCACTTTGTTAATTAAACGAATTCTTAGAACCCAATTTTCCAATGTATCTTGGGAAGATTTCTTAGTCTACACTAATATCAAAGATGTTCTCACAAAAAAAATTAAAAAATTAAATGAATAGAGAACAAGAAATAGGAGAACCTTCTATGACTGTAGAAGAGGGAAATATACCTTTTGTTTCCCTTGTTGCCTCACATACCCATAACATTGGGGAACATGCAAAGAAGGAAGTGCAAGAAACTCAACCTACCACTTTTGAGGAACAACCAGAAGCAGAAGGAGTCACAGAAACCCCTACATTCGACAAGATCCCTTCCAAGCCCTATTAATTTATTTTGACAAAGAGTTTGAATAGTCACACCAAGTAGCCTATTGGATAATCGGTGTTAAATATTTGCAAAAGGGTCAAATGTAATAAGTGTCCTCGATTTATTTTAGGGCTTTTGGTCATGTTTTATACCTTTTAGAAGGGTCTTATTATTTGTTAATATTTCTGAAAATTAATATTATAGAAAGGTTTTGTTTTATCAAAAAGGGAAAGCTTAATATTTTGGAAAAAAATGTGTGCATGTGAAAGAGAGGGAAGTCCTTTCTTTGAAAATGGTCAAAAAAGCCAATAATTTTAGGGTTTTCATTGAAGGTGTTGAGGAATTATTGGTCTCATTCAAGGCATGGATTATATGGTATTGAACTATTAAGGCACTTTATAGAGATTAGCTAGAAAATATGGCATGTTGAGCCCATGTTGCAGAAGTTTCAAGAGAACAAAGCGGCACATTGCTAAGAAGTTCACTATGTTGTAGAGATCAAGGAGATTGGGGTATGTTGAAGTTTTTTTATCATTTATTCCTTTAGAAACACCACATGTGGCTAAAGAGTTAGATTTTACTAGCTTTAATGTGTATTAAATAAGTTTTGTTACCCTCTATTCATGCCTCTAAAATCTGAAGGCCTATAATTGTCACATGATGACATGTCTCTACACAGTAGCAAGTGATAGTCCATGGTATCTTTTCCAAAATACCAGGAGGGTTGGGTGTCCTATATTAAAGATGCTCTTAACTTTGTCTCTCCTGGAAGTGTACATAAATGTATTATATTGACTGAAGAGTCCTGGTTGCTCCCAAACAGACATAGAGCCACGGAGGACAAGTTAGAGGTTAATGAAGATTTGCACAGTGATGTCTAGAAGACAGTGACTATGAATGATTTATTTTTATGACAAGATTGAGAAGATTTAATGGCTGATAAGAAGATAAAAGTTTTCACGTCTATATCAAAATACCTAAATCAAATAAGTGAGTGATGGTAACAATAGATGAAAGGGGAGACAATGTTTGAATGATATTTCTGAAGAAAGAGACACAAATCTTTGAAGTATGTTATAAAGGGAACATAGTGGTGGACAACAATAACAAAGATAAAATATGAAATACTCATGAGAGCGACAAAGTTGGCAGGGATTTCGTGGTGGATGAAAGTCTTTATAAGTTAGTTACATATGATTGATTTGCAATCATCAGAGCAACCTCATAGAAGGGTGTATTAAAAATTAAATGAAGATCATGCTCATTTTAAGACTTTTATTGTTGAAATATTCACATGAATGTGACTTTCATCATAAACCATGTCTAAAGCCTACCCAAGAAGCCTTAGGTTTCAGTATAATTTTTTGAGAAGGCATGGACAATACTTTCATTCGATAGTCACAAGAATTTCATAGCATTAAGAACAATGAAACTATTAAGAGTCTAAGAGAACATAATATCAAGGGAGGTGCATGAAGAAATAGTCTTATTGTTGCCTTGCCATTCCATCTGGTGTTCAACATTGATTGACATACTATTGACATAATCAAGATTCTAAAGATGGGCTATTCTTGTTTCTTCCAAGTAAAGAAGAATCAAAAGACAATCACATATATTTTTTAAAGAACTAATGTTAAAATATGTGAAAAACACCATGAAGGGAAATCACTTGGTAGAAGTTTCAAAAACTTGTGCTTATTCTAGAAGTCTTCCCAACAAGAAACTATGAAGGAATGTTATTGCAACAATATATGTATGTGTTTTCCCTTTTGGTTTAGGGACAAGCCAAGAGTTGATGATCATTGTATAACAATTGAGTGGGATTCTTGCAAAGAAGAATGTGCATTCTAGAATACGCCAATGCCAAGCACATAGTCAAATCTTGAAGTGAAATACTAATGATGAAAACATAACACAAAGAACACAGTCATGATGGTCAAGTTTAACAATTCTTTGAGACCCTGTGCATTTAGGTATGACATTCATGGTATTAGCATGCATGAGGACCTTGTGTCAAGACACGAGAGAGAGGTTAAATAAATTATGAATAAGTGGTGATATTTTGATCAACTATTACTTGTCTCTAAAAGGAATTCTAAAAGTAGGAAGAGTTAAATTATATGTTATGTAGATTTAATTCCTTACTTGATTACCATTATAAGGTTACTTTTCATATGCTATATGTTTCAAATACTTACTAGAAATACTGACACCTCCTTTTGGTTGAGTAAGCAGGTTAAAATTGGCCAGTATTAATGAAGGGGCTCACATAGCCATTTCCCTTATGTCATTCTTCAAAATTTCTTGTATTGTCAAGGATATGTATTCAACTTTGTTTTGTATGGGTCAAGTGCATGTGGGAGATGTTTGTTAAACTCTTGAGTCATTCCCTTAAATGTCATTATTTATTTTAGGTTTTATAATTTTTTTATGTGATTTTTATTGTTTAATAGGTTCCCTAGGTGGTAGGTCTATAGAGTAGGGGTCTTTTTATTCTATAAAATCACATAAATAAAGTTTATAACCCACTCGTATCCATCACTTATGAAAAGTGGCGAAATTTGGGTTAGTTGGGTAGTTAGTTTCCCTTTTCGCTTCTATATATTCCTTCTTATTGAGAAGGGGAGCTCTCTCTCTCTCTCTCAGGAGCTTGTCTTCACTCTTTTGGGCCTTGGATTCTCTCCTCTTGCTTTTTCTTTACTCTTGTTCTGTGGATGCTTTCACATGTTTGGGAGGAGGACTCTTGGTGAAGGATGGAAGAAGGAAGAGAGGATTTGGGAGGTCTTCTCCAACTTGGGAAGCAATTTTTGTGGTAGAAACTAAACCCTTTGTTGATCATTGTTTTGGTGTATGAAAGAATGCTTTGGATGTTTTGTTATGGTTGAAAAAGTTACATGAAAATAGTTGTGAAACCCTATGTCCTTTTATTGTGAATTATGTTAGAGTTCACTCCTGTTATGAACAACCACCTTGACTAATTTGAACATAAGAAACCTTTTATGTGTTTTAGGTAAGGAATTGATAGTGGTGTACAAATGGGTAATGTGAGTTTTATGTGGTGCATTTTGTTGTGAACCCTTTTTGTGTAAAATGTTTTGTGGAAGTGTTATGTGACCCCTAGCTCAGGGGTGGATTGAATATCAATCATATGGTTGGCAGGAGAGCTTTGTGGCAATGTTGTTTAGTTGACTTCTTTTTTCAAGTTCAAGTATTGAGGTTGGAAGGAAAAGGATAGTCTATCAAATCCAAAATTCAAGGAAATAAATATGAGTCTTATGAATTAGGAAGAGTTTGATTTCCAAAAGTGGGGCTGTGTAAAGGGGTAAATGTTGGGTATATAGTGTTTGGTCTAAAATTTTAAATGTGTTCATTATTGCATCTAAATGTGTAGATTTGAGGAAACATTAGGCATACTTCAATCTCTAATTATAAGGAGTTAATGTTGGGGATATGTTAACTTGATAGGTACCATTGTAGAAGCAATTTACCTTAGTTTTCAAAAAAAGAGGATTGTGTCTTGGGTAGCAAATTTCCTAACTTGTTTGAGAAAGTTTAACAAGGGATCAAATTCTTTTGAAGTTAAATAAACTACTCCTCTTATAAAAAAGTAAATGAACCATATGTGTATTATGTCTCTATGAATTGTAAATCCTAGAAAGGAAAAATAAACAAATAAATGCATGGTCCTTCCCTTCATATTGTAAAATGAATAGTTAGACCTTAGATTAAAACTTATAAAAAAAGAGGTATTCGTGCATGTAATGCATTATATTTATTTTCACCAAATTTTTTAAAAGATAAACATCTATATATATATAGCTTATTCTTCAAAATATAATAATCTAAAATAATTAAATTGTTATAAGATTTTGTGGTTTTCTTTATATCCAAAATTATTACCTTTGTTATAAAATAAAAAAAACATATAATGATTGTTCCAAATGAGAATTTACATTGAATATTAAAATACCTATTAAGAGTTTGTATTAAAATAAACATTTAAGAAATTTTATTAAAATAAATAATTCTAGAATTTACAATTTATATAAATATCTTAATAAATAAAGTTCCATTTATTTTGTTAAGGAAAAGCATATTAAACTTATAAGTAATAATGTTTGGAAGGAATGTAAGAAACTATATTATATAAATAAGTCTTAAAAGAGGAAAAGTAATAAACTTAAGAGATTGTTGGAATGAAATTTAAGTCCCATTTCAGGGAAGCTTGAGAGGTCAACCACCATGATTAAGGGCCTGTCAATTTAATAAAAATGATTTTTAAAGCTAAGTCGACAACCCTTGAGAGGGAGGAATAAAATTGTGAAGTCCACTAAAACAATAGAGTTATTTTTTATAACTCTATGGAGGGAGGAGAATTCTGCAAAATAACAAATAATCTCAAATTTATTTAATCTGAATCTGGTATCCATGTATTAAATCTGATCTCCCTATCCTTTTCTTTTCTCAACATTTTATGATTGTTTATGATCAGTTCTTACATAGGCCTCTTTTATGCAAAGATCTATAATATGGAGAGGGAATGCAGGGGCAGACAGTTAAAGCAAATTCAATCAGTGTGCAAAATTTGGAATGAATATCGGATAAAGTAATGAAGATCTGAAATACATACCCAAATTTGTCTATGGTGTTGAAGGGAGAATGAAACATATTGTGGAATTATATTGGTTACTATTTTAATTTACTCCTAAATTAGTTAAATCCTTAAGATATCAATGTGTCTTATAATTATGAGTTCCCAAGGTAGGGAAAATTAGTTGGGATAAAGGATAATATATGATGCTTGAAAATCACTAAAATCTTAGTTATTATTTAAAGTAAGAAATGGAAAATTTGCAATTATCAACCTTTCAACATGAAAGTTTGAGCACTTTTAAACAATTAAAGAAGACAACATTTTATCTATCTTTAAGATAATTCAAAATTTTGTATCAATGAACATTGGAGTTTGAATATCGAGTAGTTATAATTAAGAATCTAATATTTACCTTAATTGAAACTTTAACTTAAACAAATCAAGGCTAAACTAATTTAGTTCTGGAGATATTGGAATTGTTAATTAATTCGAGCCAATACAATCTTAAATCATATTAAGTTTTTGAGATATAGTAGTTGAACCAATAAACTGTAAGATTAAATCGTTTGTATTTATTTCATCTTTCATGTTCCTTAGTAGTTCTTAGATAACGTTGGCTATGGCAATAAAATCTGAATTGTAATAATTATCTATTGTGTTTTGGGTCCTAAATCGATATTCCTTTGCATGTGATAAATAAAATAGTATTCCTCTAGCAGTTTAATGTGCTAAATAGTTGTTTATCCACACCATGAAGTTGTAAGATGTTAGAAACCACCATCATGCTTTTGTTTTGTCTCTAGACAAGACCTACCATCTTTTGGAGGTTGTTAGACTATTGTTCTTTCTTAGCTCTTACACTAAATATCATGTATCATGTGATATTAAGGTTGGAAGGAATACCATAGGGGTTCAATACTAGATGTTCGATGAGTTGAGGTGTAAATTTAATGGGTTAAAATATGTTTAGGTATTGAGCATGATTTACTATTGCCACTTTTACTTTAGAGAGGAATATTTGATTTGGTAATGGTGTAAGGTGGTGGTAAATGCCCCAATGAGTAAGAGTCATGTGTAGGTTATTTTTGGATACATTAGGAATTATATAAGGTGTGCCTAGCGAATTCACCTTTGAAATAGATAATTATGATCACGCACAATTATTTGATTACCATTTAACTCTTTTTGAAATTATCTTATTAACTATAAATAGTGACAATGATTTAATTTAGTAAACTTATGCTAGCAACAGTTTAGTTTGGGTAGACATGTAATGGTTAGTGTCAAATGGGTTCTCATATAGAAGGTTAGTTGTTGCAATTGTTAGTTCTACAAAGGAAGTAATGAAAATCGAGAGTAATATTAGTATACCGAAATATCAAAAGGATGGTGAATAATAGAGGTAATCATAGTACTACTGTGAATGTTTTTAAAGTCAATATTAGCGCGGATATATAATGTTATCATTATTAAGTTTCTATGTTCATGTGTGGTGACATTTACTATTGGTTATATACGTTGTTAAAAAAAACAATGGTTTTCTACTATCTTGTTGTGTAAAACTTGGGGCATGACAGACGATTGAAGGTCGTTGAAGGGTTAGAACTAACCATTTGAGTAATGAAATCATTGGGAGTTGTGATGATAGAGTAAAGAATAGAGACAAGTCTGAGATGAGAAATATCATCAAGATGAGGGGCAGAGGGAAACAATCTAACAAGATCTAGTCATGCTATGAGTACAAACAAGAGAGTCAACACACAAAACAGAGTTAGTGACAGTGGTCTACAAGTAGTCTTCACAAGTAACCTTAGCATTCATGATATAGAAACCATAGTGAAAAGCAGCTATTGTTCTCTTAGAAACTACTGTCAAGGAAGAAAGAGTTGATTTAAGATACTTTAAAGATACTATGATAGTCATATCAAGAGTTCACAAAGTAGATTAGAAGGGCAATGACTTCTTATAAGGAGGGTAGTCATCAATCATAAAAGTGGAGTCCTATGACAGTTTGTATTAGAAATGGTAATGTTCATGAGAAATGATAGAGGGAAGTCAATAAAAGTGTAGTCCTATAAGAGTTTATTGAAGTATGACAATCTATTATATGAAGAACAAAGGGGCAGTAGTTTACTAGATTGCCCGTACCAACTGTTGGTGGATAATGCTCTCAACCTATGCATGATAGTATGGTAAAGAAGACAAAGAAGCTAGATTAGAGAACAACCATAAAGTTTTTTCCACAGTGACAATCATATTGAATATAAACATTTTAAAATTCTATTCACCATGAAAGCTACAAAGATACGTGCATCAGCTCAAAAGCGGAGTGAACTCTATAATAGTGTTGTCAAAGGCAGTAAGTTGTAATGGAGATGTTAGTAGGGGTTTAAACATCTCTACCTTAGACACATTGAAACAAATATTGAATACTTTGTAAAAGGACTCTAATTTGAAAAATTATGAAGACAAATATAACACATGTGGATTTCTTACTCCTAAAAATACCTTATACGTCTCTCGAATGGTTTTGACCATTTCAAGGCTTTCTTGCACATGTCGAAAGGCTTAAGGAAGGGAAGTTTCAATAGTTGAGAAAGTATGAGCATTTCAAGGATAGTTTGCAAGCATCTAGGAGGGGATTATGGGGCAATAAAGGTAGTTTGGTGGTAGCTTGATCTTTCTAAGGATAGTTTGAGAGCATCTAGGGGTTGTTCAAACCCTTTCCAAATATCTCATAGCCTCATCGCTAGTTGAAGCACACTTTAAGTAGTTGGAAGAGACCAAGTCAAAGCAAAAACTTCTTAGGCGTGAAAAGTAGTTTACCCTATTTTCAAGAATTGTAATTTAGTTGTAATTAGTCTCTAATGCTCTCCTATGCTTGGGATGAGATATACGACCCATAGGCTAGTTTTTTTTGGTTGGTTCTTTCATGTTTTTGAGTTAAAGAAGAAAAAATTAGAGCATTATAACTTATTTTTCTCAGTTATAGCACTAATAGATGCATTTTATAAGCATTCTCAAGAAAGGAATACAACTTTTAGACTTGTTGTTGTAAAAACACCTTTCTACTAATAAAATCCAATATTTTTGCCTTCTCAATAGTTTTCTCATTATTTTCAAATGAATGCTTGATATATATTTCTATATTTTATGTTTAAATCCTTCAATATATTGTCTCATTTCAATCACGTTTAGGAAGAAAATGTATGTTTCATGTAGGTCATAAGTTATCTTACTAAAGTTCAAGTTCTCTTTATTTGTGAAAAACACTTGGTTTTCCTTCTAGAGGTTACAAACATTTCAACTTTTTTATGAAATACTTATGCATGAACATGTCGAACACTTGAGTTGTGTAGAAATTAGTTGAATAAACTAAAAATTATGTTTCAAAACTGTAGAAGCAAGTTATAAGCATTTTGGTGCATCACCCACATTGTTAGATTCAACTCATCTCATCTTTCTATCCCTTTTCATTAGTAGCAATAATAGTCTAAGTTAGGATAGGTGGGTACCAAGGGAACCAACCCTATCTAGAGGTTCTTTTCCACCATAGGCTATTGGGAATAGGATGCCATTTAATTGAAATCCTAAACATTATTTCATGTATCTCCTAAGTCCTTGGAAAGTGTTCCCCAACACTAGCATTTGAAAGAGATTAAATTCAAATGAAATGAACATGTAAATTGACATTTAAAATTAATTCTAAATGATAGGAACATGTGGGGATTCCCAAGAAGAGCTCTTACAAAATAGGAGAACATGGGTCACCCACATGGTAGGTGGAACTCACCTTGAGTTAAGTTAACTAGTTGGAGAAAGATAACACTTCAATAATGGATGTAAAGATCCTAGAAGTTTGGAATTGATATTTACATGAGTCGAGTTCAGTTCAGTTTAGTTCAGTTCAATATCAGTTCGGTTCAGTTATGGTTCAATTATCTTCAATTTCATGTAGTTAGTTTTAGTTGAATGCAAGTTGACTTCAATTGACTTGGAATGTATGATTAATGACTTGAGTTGCATGACAGATAATAGGTGATACATTCAGTTAAGTGGGGATGATAAATCATGCATCATGTTTAAATGAATTGATGGAGAGATATATTAACAGAGAGTGACTTGGACCCACCTTGGGTGCCCAAGTTGGCATCTTGGAGTGAACACCTTTTGCATTAGAAGATATTTACAAGGCTAAGTTAAGTGAGCCCATTCTTGGGCGCCAACTTTGAGGAGAAGCCTACAAGATATCTTTGTAATCAACGTTGAGTTAGAACTTCAATTTGGGATGCCCAAATTGATGAAGGACTTCATTTGACATTGTTTTTCATGGAAGAACTCTACTTGCACAAGAATGGCGTAGAAATTTGTGAGGATCTTTATCCTCTTGTAATTGTCAACTCTTTGGAGTTTACAATGTTCACAATTGTCTATTTATTGCAAGTTATGAAGAAGAATTGTTGAAAGAAAAAGAAGCATCTCAAGCAAGGATTGATAAAGAATTATTGTAATCTTATTCTAAGGTTAATTAATACAAGCACTGTTGATTCTGGTCTTATTCTTCTCACAATCTTTTCTTTTTTCTTCTTCTACAATTGGTAAAATGAATCTAAACAAATAATCATCTACAAAGAAGTTGTAACAAAGAACACTTATTTAGATCTGCAATCTCATAGTTTTACAAAGTATTAAGCTACATAATTACCTCCATTTTCAACATAGGCAACCCATAGCCTAGAAAATTTACCATGTTTCACTAGTAGGCTAAGTTTTACAACTCATCAAGGGTGCACTTCTAAGTGATAATAGTTTTTGGCACGCCCAGTGGGACTCTTTGAACTATAAACAGTCAAACAATACTTTATAATTACTGGTTTTGATATACATTTACCAGTAATTTACAAGATTTTTGAAGTATTTTGAGCATATCTGGTAACTCTAGCACCTGTTTTCGAAGAAGACGGTGCATAAATTGTGTATGGGAAGAGTGAAAACTCGAGGAAGTATAGTTCCTTTTGAATATATGCAACTTTCACGATCTAGGAGAAAAGGGAGAACATTGTAAAGGAGCCGAAACTTCACAAGAAGAGTCCATTCTACACCACCCTAAGGAAGGATATCTTCTCACATTCCAGTAAAACAGTCACCTTTGATTCCTATGGTTGCACCTAGGAATCACGGTTTTGTCCCTTTCAATCAAGGCAACCCACTCAACTTGCAACATGATGATATTCCTATTGTAGCCTTGAAAAATGTACCATTTTACACTAGTGAATATCATACTACACAAAATGAGCATATAAAAGATGTGGCGACACTTTGTGCAATCCACCATATCGTTGAGTGGAATGTTGTAGTGAGATTAGTAGTAGCATTTTTCAAAGGCAAGGCATTGCAATGGTTCAGAGGGTTAAGAGTGGACTCAATGAACAATTGGGATCAGCTGAGAGACCATCTTTGTAAGCATTTTAAGGAAAAATCAAACCATTTATCTCTAGTTAAGAACCTGACCACTATTAAAAGGGATCCTCATGAGCAGGTGACGAACTTCACTCTCTATTTCGAAAGGACTTGGGATAGAATCCCATTACTGGTAAGATCTTTGGCCCTACATATTTTTTAATATTTTTTGAGGGCTTTTAATAGTGACATCTATGTAATGATCCAATAAATGGGTGCAAACACAATACCTGATGCATGTGAGATGCCTATAAGTGCTGAAAATAGCCTTATCCAAGTTGGAAAGATTATCACAAGACCTCCAATGCCTATTTTTCCAAAAATGCACCTAGACCTATGCAAGTGCCAGAAATAGCCACTATACCAACTATGTCTATTCAAGAAAAATATGTCCCAACTCAATCCTTTGAGTTGCAAGCGTAAAAGGGTTGCTTCAAATATTTGGGAACAAACTAGTGAACTTTAAAAAGCAGTACTTCCAAAATTACAAACCTTACTAGCCCCCAAATCGAGCATAAGGCCTTGATCAAGCAAATAGGATGCCCTATCATACAAATTATCAAGGCCGAAGGCAAGCCATTAACCCAAGGCCCTTTCAAGCATACAACCCAAATGTGGCAAGCTCATCTAGAGAGCTAGTGCCTGTCCAAAACAACCTTGCTCAAGATTATCAATTGTGTTTTGCTTGAAATTAGCCCCATAACCAGTCTACTTGTTCAAATGTGCTAATCAACCAAGCATTAATGCTGTAAAATGTGTCTAGCTTGCAGCCAAATACACCCAATGAAACACCCTTAAAAAAAAAAAGTCTCTTCCAAGTGACACTACACTTCTAAATTGGTAAGGAGAGGAATTTTGAGGGGTTAACCAAGACCATTCTTCTATAGCAAGCAACACAAGAGGGAAAAATAGGGTTGGCAAATTTTGGTGTCTTTTGGGTCTATATTGTAAACGTTGCAAATCATGTCAAAGATTTTGTCAATTTTGAAAAAAGTTGTCAAGGAGGGTAAAATTCATTTTTCTTGTGTGAGGTCATGTTCTTAGGTTGAATAAGGTATAAATAGAACATTTCTAATGTTTTAGGTGGTTAGGAGAGTGAATTTGCAAAATAATGCTAAAAAAGAGCAAAATAGTGTCATAAAAAATTGCAAAAAATGCAACTTTGGGAACCCCAACAGTCATGGGGAGTTTGAAAGTTATTTGAGGCATATTGAGTCGGTTTGTGTGGTTGTTCTAGGTGGTAATTTTTTTTAAAAGGTGAGAAACATCGATGCAAAGTTTGGCTTGGTGGTTTGAAGCATAAACAATTAAGAATTCCACTGTTTTCTGGAATTTTTTTGTGTTATTCATTATTTGCAGGCCTGTACGACATCATATAGAGGCTACATTGCTCAATAACTTTATGGATTTATTGGTGGCATGAATAAACTACATTTTGCATCTAGTTTTAGGGGCTGAAATTGAATTTTAAGGGTTTTATACTTGTTTCTTTGTGTCTACCCAGGTATACCCTGTTTAAGGGTTTGTGAGAACTTAAAATGTTTTAATGGACCATTTCACTGACTATGATTTTTGTGATTGGTGAAATGGGTCCCAATAAGTTGGTTTAGATGCAGAATGGTTGAATAAAGTAGGGTGTAAGGTTGGGTGAGTGTTTTGATTGCTATCCTAGGGAGTTTATGAGAGTTCTTACTTTGAAAATGGAGGTTTTGATCTAGAGTTTGGTGAAATAATGTTGACAGAGGTTGGTGAGTGATATTTTAAGCATGTGTAGACTTAGTTAAGGGTGTTTGAATTGGTGACAAGGTCTGGTAAGGTCAAGAAGGTAGTTTTTCAATAAACCCCCATGTAATTTATAATAAATGAGGGTTTCATTGCAGAGTGCCTTGGGAAACATGTCTCTACAAATAAATTGTGAATCTAGAGTTTTTATGTCTGTTGAGTGTTTCCCCATTGGTTTTGAGGGTTGGAAGCAAGTTTCAAGCGGCGTTCCTTTGTAAAACTGGCCTAATTCAAGGCCTAGGTCAGCGTAGAAGTCATGATTTGAAGTTGATGTCTCAAAAGAGTTGCATGGTATTATGAGTTATATTTTAGGATGCTTTGATGGGTGTTTGAAAGGATAAGGAGATTGTTGGTTATGAGGGTTTAGTACGAGTTAGGTTAAAAAAATTAGGTCTGCAGACCTACTAGAGAAGAAGAGTGTTTGTGTGAAGAAGTGCCCTTGTTAGGGTTTGGAGTTTCAAATACACCTTGAACAGTGTTGGATTTGTGTTGTTTGTTTCAACCCAAGAAATCATAAGCAACAAGAACAAAGCAACATTAAATGATAGTACACCACTTCCGGAGGCCGACAACATAAAAAGGAAATACTAGCCAAGCAAACACAAGGTTGTAGGAGAAGAGAGTTTCATCGCATGGTCCATGCGTTATCCTGACAGTCTAGGCACCGACCATCCTAATAGCCTAGACGCTGCCCCCATCTATGGTTGTCTTGACAACCTCTCTCTAGGGGTCGGCCCGATAGGGTGACACATGTGAGACTAATTATCCTTTCGTGAGGACAAGGATATTGGTCTTGCCAACCAGGCCTTCTCAACCCATCCTTAGCCTGATTGAGCACTACAGGCACTTGTGAGGCATCCAATTATCTTAGTTAAGGAAAAATTCTACCCAACCCCTAATTAATTAATTAAGTTGTCACTTGATTAGAAAACTCCCACATGGGTTGTCCTAGACGCCGCTTTGTGTGTTGGCCCCCACTAGAAGCCACTCCCCCTTCTACAACTAGAGAACCCAACTGAATTGATAGGGAAACCAATATGCACAAATCTCTCAACAACAAGAACATACACCAAAGCGAGGCATTAACCATCTGGCACGAAGAATCAACCATAACAAATATAAATAGTGCATGGCTAAAACCCCTTCAAATAACACATCAATCAAGATTACAGGATCATCACATAAACATGGGCAACAACATGGTTTTCCCAAGCCTCTAGAAGACTTCCAATATCCACCTTACACAAACGAATTCAATTTAATCAATAACCCAAAAGCACATAAATTCATCAATCCAACACATGTACATTGCGAGAAATTGGTCAAACAATACAACCACTAAGCAAGTCACAAACTATCAATTAATCAAGATCATGACGACATTTGGAAAGCATAACAATATGTTAAAATAGAATCACAAATGGGTAACATCTAGGTGAGCATGGTTGCCTTAAGCAATATAAATTCTTAATAAGAACAAAGTACCCACAATAATTTCCAAGACATCACACCAATAATAAATTGTCTAAGGATAGCTATATTATCAGACAAACCATCATCGCAAACACAACTAATTAACTACACTTTCCCAAATTAAATAAAATGAGTAACAAAATATAAACACAACGCATTCAATTTAAAGACTCTAACATCAAATTCATTTTACAAATTACCCATTAATAAGGAACCATGTAACTAGGTGATGGGTTAGATCGTAAACAAAGATTCACATAAAGGAATGTCAAAAGATATTTGAAATAAAGTGGGAATTCAATAATCCATTTACTACGCTAGCATATAGATCTATCAATATGCATTTGTTTCCTATCTTTATATGCCTTACTGTGTGCAATGGGTACACCGAAGATATGTGGAAGGTCAATTAGGATAAATTTTGGTCTATTTTCGCATACATTTATGCAATACATGACGTGAATTGGTAGGCCATTTAGCAAATGATGTTGTTTGTGCAACAAATGTGAGTGAGAGCTTCAAATCAACTACACATTCACTTACAAGGATCCAAACATGATTGAAATAAAACCTCTGAATTAGGAAGATAATCAGATTTCGTTGCCAACATGCTCATGCTATCTTTGCAATACAAAAAGGGGAAGAGAGAGAGAGAGAGAGAGAGAGAGAGCGGGGGGAGAGATAGGGATAAAAAGAGGGAGACATTGCATGGAAGAGTGTGAGAGAGAGTGATAAGGAGATAGAGATAGAGGGGAAGATAGAGATTGAGAAGGAGAAGGCAACAAAAAAGGAGAAGGAGAAGGAGGAGAGGTATATGGAGAGTAGAGAAACAGGAGAGATGGATAGATAGATATGGAAGAGACAAATATATATAGAGGGATGGAGAGGGAGATATATTGATGGTTAGAGAGAGGGAGACATATCTAGAGATAAAGGGGGAGAGGAAAATAGAGGTAGAAATGAAGATAGAATGAGAGAGGAAGAGGGATACAAATAGATATAAGAGAAATACAAAGAGATATATGGAGATAGAGAGATATAGAGGAAGAGGGAGAGGGATAGATAGAGAGTATAGATGGTGAGATAGAGTGTTAGGAAGATAGAGATATACAAAGATATAGAGAAAGGAGGAAAGGGGCTAGGGGCTCATTTGGATATGCTGAAGATTACGAGTATTGTTATGCTATTAGATTGAACCTGAAAGTTCTTCCTAAAATTATTTGAGGACGAAAACCCTCATTTGATTCTTAGTTTTGAATTTGAAAGATAATACCTAGCTAGTGGAGTGGTTCTATTCAGGAATCGCATTGTGCTTCAATGAAGTTCTAGTTTCTGGGTTTTAGGAAGAAGATAATTCAAATTATTTTGATTATAGATTTGGGGATTTATGTTTTGGTGAATGTCTGCAAAGATTTTGGGTTCGTGTGGGAGTGATTTGGTGAATTTTATTGAGTTTATATCTCATTGTCCAAACTGTAACAATGGGGTTTCAAACCTCTTTCAAATCCACACCAACAATTTATTTGCTAATCTTTGAGCTTGAATTTATTGTTGGTGCATGTGGGAGTGATTTGGTGAAGTTTTCTTAGTTTATATCTTGTTGTCTATACTGTAACAATATTGTATCATACCACTTTTAGACCTGCACCAATCATCTATTTTCCAATCTTTGAGGTATTATGTTAATTCTATGATCGGTGGTTAGTTCTTTGATGTTTCACGATACATGTGGGGATTTTTTATCAATTTCTTTCATGACCACACTTGCATCAATAAATGCATATATGAAATTTATAAGTTTTTAGATGAGCTAACATTGTAACACTGATTGGTAGTACCTCCAATGAATTGCTCTTGGTATTTTGTTGTTATTCACCCCAATGAATAAGTGGCTTATTGATTCTCACTTACCACTGAAAAGTGGAATAGTTGCTCTAGTTTATTTTATTCACTCACCACTGAAAAGTAGGAGACTTGCTCTTTCTTGTTGTATCTTCTCACCACTAAAAAGTGGAAGATCTTGCTTGCATTCTCGGTATTGTATAAGCTTTCCCACTGAAAAATGGAACTGCTAGCTAATCCTATTGAATAAGTGGATGCTACTTTTAGCTTCTTATTTTCAAAGAATTTATAATCTCACATATGATATACTCTCACGTCACCCACATTGGGAACTTGGTGATCAAAAAGTGGAAAGTAAGTGCCAGGAATTTTATTTTGTTTTGAGCTATCAAGTTTTTCCAAAAAAATTAAGGGTGATTATTATAGTTACACACATGCTCTCTTTATGTACTATATATTATTAACAATACATGATATCACGAATACAGCTTGTATATGTGCAAGGATATGTCCCAAAAACACATACTTTTATCATAAAACCAACCATTAAAGTTTATTGAAATGCCTCTCGTACTATGACAACACACTTCTCGGTACTTAGTTCAATGCATTTTTTTATTAGTACAATTTAAAGCCCTCAAAATGGGGATTCATTTATAAGACCATGACATTGAAATAACGTAGTGCAAGTTTTTGTGGTCCTTGTAGGTGATGCGGGAGGTGGTAGGCAAGACATGATTATATGGTCCATGCCCATGGCTTGCAAGAAGGAATGATTATATGATAATACCCATGTTTGTCACATTACAAAACCTATTACGCATTAAACGTTAGATATTACAAGGTTGGTGTGGACATTTTGAAGCATAGATAGTTTAGCTAGCTACTTATTAGTGGTAGATGAGATGGGGAAGCACTATAATGCCAATTCTATTACTCAAGAGTTCTCATGTTTTTTAGTCTTTCTTTGTCAAATAAACCTTATATATTATAAAACTATCTAGAGGGAGTGCAAAAGCAAGAACTATGGTATGAATTAACATAATGGAATAACCGTACCTTGATAGGTATTTAAGATATTTGACATTATCAGATTTTTTTATATTTGTTCTATATAAAAATATATTAATTTTTTTGATCCGTAATAATAGATTATATTGATATATCAAAAAAGGTTTACATAGCATCCGCTAAGCAAGATTTCCAAAATGCAGATTCAAACTACCACCAATAGCATATCAGACCAGTGACATTGAAACAAACTTACAAACCCAACACCGAACCCCCAATGCATAACCATAACAAATCACCCACCACCATAGCTAAGATATAATCTAGACCCCAAACCCAAATACATATTTATAATAACAACATTTTCATATAACCCCGTAATATTGACCTACATAACCCTACCCACCAAGAAAGCCATTTTCATGGGAAAAAGCCTTGAAGTTCATAACCCAAGTAGCGCCCAGGGAATGAGGGAGTTTTAACACCTTGAGAAGACAGCCCACACCGACCATCACAATTTTCTTATGTTCCACAAGGGCCATGCCTTTCAGGTCGAGGATGTAGCACCTAGGGAATGAGGGAGTTTCAATGCCTTCAAAAGATAGCCCATACTGACCGTCGCTATCTGCTTATGTTCCACCAAGGGGATTCCTTTGAGGTCAAGGATGAGGGGATAATACTTCACAACTTCGCCCGACACATGTATCAAATGAAGATCCCGTGGATGGGGACCCCCATACTCGGCGAGGCAGCATAGAGAACTTCCTTAGGACCAACCAATATATCACCCTTGAAAGCCTTTATAATCAAAGCCTCCACATCCTTCTTTGCCATCCTAATACCCAACACCACAACCAAAAAATGTGATGTGATATTAGTGCCAACTTTAAATTACTTAGATTCCCCTAGGTAGCCTTTCCCGAAAATCATCTTTAGAACAACCAAGATGAGAGAGTCGTGCTTCTTGAGCACCCACTTAAGCCTCTGGTCAAAAATTGGCACACAAAATGCCATTTGCCTGAAAACACTATCTAACTATGTTGGCGTGTCCGCCCCAATACTCATTAGGGTATCTACGGACATGCCGACAACAGATTTTGAATGCTCTTCCATCTAACATAGCTTCGCTATCAAAAAATAGATACCAAATTACCAACCTTTTGGCAAATATAAACTAACTCCGAATAAAACCAATTCCATAAAATATCATGGGGATCGTTGTAATAAGTCCTTTCCATTAATAAACTAGCCTCAATTATACATTCCCCATGAAAAAAAAAAGCTTGCAGCTGATACATCAGCTCCACCAAGCCCAATGCCCAAGTAAAATGACTAGCTGAGTAAGGAGAACAAGCTTATCATTGAAACCAGAGAGAATGCATTTTAAATTCTGTCAGGGGCCATCATTATTCATACTCTGTCACCGCTTGTCCAGAATGAACTTGTCAAGTAGACAATCCACCGAACTATCCCAACGAACCTACCACAAATATCAACCAACGCCCAATCATCATAATAATAAAAAAGGGAATGTGATGAAAAAGGTGATTAAATGTTTGCACATAATAATTATTTAATTTAAAGCAAAAGTTCTTTTTTGGAAAAAAATAATAATATAAAAGCAAACAACGTTTTTTCGAAAAGGTAATTTTTTTTTGAAAAAGCAGAGAAAAATATTATTTTTTGAAAAATGAATGAAAAAACAAAAGGCACTTATTTTGGAAAAAAGCAACAAAAAAAGCTATAAAAGGAGGTGTTAGGGGCTCATTTGGATATGTTGAAGATTAAAAATATTGTTATGCTATCACTGCAAGTTCTTCCAAAAATCATTTGAGGTCAAAAACCCTCATTTGATTCTTAGTTTCAAATTTGAAAGATAATACCTAGCTAGTGGAGTGGTTCTATTCAGGAATCACATTGTGCTTCAACGAAGTTCTAGATTTAGGGTTTCAAAAAGAAGATAATTCAAAGTATTTTGATTATAGATTTGGGGATTTATCTTTTGGTGAATGTTTGCAAAGATTTTGGGTCTGTGTGGTAGTGATTTGGTGAAGTTTTTTGAGTTTATATCTTGTTGTCCAAACTGCAATAATAGTGTTTCAGACCTCTTTCAAAATTGCACCAACCATTTATTTTCCAATCTTTGAGCTTGAATTTATTGTTCATGCATGTGGGAGTGATTTGGCGAATTTTTCTTATTTTATAACTTGTTGTCTATACTGTAACAATAGGGTTTCATACCTCTTTTAGACCTGCACCAACCATCTATTTTCCAATCTTTGAGGTATTTTGTTAATTCTATGATGGGTGATTAGTTCTTTGATGTTGTGATACATGTGGGGATGTTATATCAATTTATTTCATGACCATACTTGTACCAATAAATGCATAGATGAAATTTATAAGTTTTTAAATGAGCTAACATTGTAACACTGAGTGGTAGTACCTCCAATGAACTGCTCTTGGTATTTTGTTGTTATTCACTCCATTGAATAAGTGGCTTATTGGTTCTTACTTACCATTGAAAAGTGGAATAGTTGCTCTAGTTTATTTTATTTGCTCACCACCAAAAAAGTAGGAGAGTTGCTCTTTCTTGTTGTATTTGCTCACCACTAAAAAGTGGAAGAGCTTGCTTGCATTTTCATTATCGTATAAGCTTTCCCACTGAAAAGTGGAAGTGCTGGCTAACGCCATTGAATAAGTGGATACTAATTTCAACTTCTTATTTTCAAAAGAATTTATAATCTCGTATATTGTATACTCTCACCTCACCCACATTGGGAACTTGTTGATCAAAAAGTGGAAAGTAAGTGCTGGGAATTTTATTTTGTTTTGAGCTAACAAGTTTTTCTAAAAAAATTAAGGGTGATTATTATAGTTACACATGTGCTCTCTTTATGTACTATATATTAATAATAATAAATGATATCACAAATATAACTTGTCTATGTGCAAGGATGTGTTCATAAACACATACTTTTATTCATAAAACTAACCATTAGGATGTATTGAAAGGCCTCTCGTACTATTGCAACATGCTTCTCGGTACTTAGTTCAATGCATTTTTTTATTAGTACAATTTACGATCCCGAGAATGGGGATTCATTTGTAAGACCATCACGTTGAAATATCGTAGTGCAAGTTTTTCAGATCCTTGTAGGTGATGTGGGATGTAGTAGGAAATGCATGATTATATGATCCGTGCCCATTGCTCGAAGGAAGGAATGATTATATTATTATATGATAATACCCATGTTTGTCACATTACAAAACCTATAACGCGTTAAACCTTAGATATTACAAGGTTGGTGTGGACATTATGTAGTGTAGATAGTTAGCTGAAGTGCAGATAGTTTAGCTAGCTTCTCATTAGTGGAGGATGAGATGGCGAAGCACTATAATGCTAATTCTATTACTCAAGAGTTCTCATGTTTTTTAGTCTTTCCCCATCAAATAAACCTTATATATTATAAAACTATCTAGAGGGAGTGCAAAAGCAAAAACTATGGTATGAATTAACATAATGTAACAACCTTACCTTGACAGGTATTTAAGATCTTTGACATTATCGGGGACAAGGCCCAAGCACAAGCCCAAGTTGGTTTCCTTCTTGGGTAATTTTATTAAATTATTTGAAATTAACTTATTATTTTTAGATCGTGTGTGCACGAAAAGTAATGAAATAACACTATTTCTAGATTGTGTATATGACAAACAATGAAACAACATTTTTGTTACATTGTTGATGTTTTTAAAGATAAAAATAAGTTGTATTAGAAAGGATGGTATCTATTTATTTTTATAAAGGTGTAAGCACCTGAAATTATACTGATCAATATAATTGGTAATGACAAAATACAGGCCCATAGATAATGGCCTGGGTTGTTGATATTTTATTGAAAGAAAAGGATTGAATTTATGGTAGCAATGATTTTATTATTTTAGCAATATTTTTAATGTACTTGAATAATTGTATAGGTAAATTATTTTCGGAATAAAATATATATTCATTGAAACCAAAATGAAGGTAGGATATCTAAAGCATTGTTATTTTTTTTACATAAGAAATGTTTATAGTGTTATCACCAAAATTAAAATTCATTCTTATCCCTGCTTCATGACATATACAAGTCCATCAATTGTATTTGCTTAAAATTTTATTTAACATTAACGATGAATTATTTTATATTATATATTGAAATTATAATTATTTATTGAAAATATAATGTCAATGAGTTAGTGATGAGTTGAACTTCTATGATATTTCCTTTGTAGTTGAATGCCCATACTTGCAATCTGAAGGTCGTACCTTCATTGATATTGAAGTAGTAATCGCACCTTACTCTGTGCAATGGGTACACTGAACATGTGTGGAATGTTAATTAGGATAAATTTTGGTCTATTTTTTGCATACATTTATGTAGTTTATGAGGTCAATTGGTACCTGCCATTTAGTAAATGATGTTGTTTGTGCAACAAATGTCTCAATAGAGAAGTGAGAGCTTCAAATCAACTATGCATCTACTTACATGGATCCAAACATGATTGAAATAAATCCTCTGGATAGGGAAGATAATTAGGCTCTGTTACCAATAAGCTCATGTTATGTTTTCAATATAGAGAGGGAGAGGGAGAGAGAGGGAGAGATAGGGATAAAAAGAGGGAGATAGGGCGGAAGAGAGAGAGAGAGAGAGATAAGGAGATAAAGATATAGGGGAAGATAGAGATGGATATATGGAGATGGAGAAGGAGAAGGAGAAGAGGGATATGGAGAGGAGAGATAAAGGAGGGAGGAGAGAGGGATAGATAGATATGGAAGGGCCAAATATATAGAGAGGAATAGAAAGGGAGATAGATGGATGGATAGAGAGAGAGAGATGCCTAGAGATAAAGGGGGAGAGAGGAAAATAGAGGTAGAGATGAAGATAGAATGAGAGAGGAAGAGGGAGACAAATAGATAGAAGAGAAATACAAAGAGAGATAAGGAGATAGAGAGATATAGAGGAAGAGGGAGAGGGAGAGATAGGGAGATATAGATGGTGAGATAGAGATATAAGGATATATAGAGAAAGGAGGAGAGGGAGAGAGATACAAAGAGATAGACAAAAAAATAGAATTAGAGATAGGTAAATAGAGATGGAGAGAGGGAGAGAGAAATAGGGGAGATAAATATAGGGAGAAATAAATAGGGGGAGATAGAGATATATGGGAAGAGAAAGAGAGAGATAGAGATATGTGAGAAGAGAAAGGGAGAGAGAGGTAATGATAGATATATAGGGGGATAGGAAGGGAGTGAGGGAGGGAGATACAGGGAGAGATAGAGAGAGCGAGGGAGAGAAAGGGAGAGAGATAGGTGGAGGATGAGAGATATAGAAGAGGGGGAGAGAGGGAGAGAGATAGGTTGAAGAGGGAGAGAAAGAAGAGGGGGGAAGAGAGGGAGAGGAATATATAGAGAGGGAGAGGGAGAGAGAAGAAGATGGGGGAGAGAGGAAGAGATAGCTCAATAGATAGAGAGGGGGAGAGGGAGTGAAAAAAATAGTGCGAGATATAGAGAGATAAAGAGCGGTAGGGATAGATATATCAAGCAGCCTCCCTAAATTTCTATGTATTCATCTTTATTTCTCTATCTCTCTACCTCTCGCTATCTCTTTGTCTCCCTCTCTATTTGCATATTTCCCATTATCTCCCTCTCTCTCTATATTTTCTTTGATCTATTTATCTTTATCTATGTCTCTCTCCTCTCTTTTTTTCCTTTATCTATTTTTCTCTATCTCCCTCACTATGTCTATCTCTTTGTTTGTCTCTCTTTATTCCTATACATCTCTACCTATCTTTGTATATCTCTTTGTCTCCCTCTTTATCTCACTCTATCTCTCTCTCTATCTCTATCTCTACCTATCTTTGTATATCTCTTTGTCTCCCTCTTTATCTCTAGAAGTAGCTCTCTCTCTCTCTATCTCTATCTTCGTAATCAACGTTGAGTTAGAACTTCAGTTTGGAATGCCCAAATTGATGAAGGACTTGGTTGGACGTTGTTTTTCATGGAAGAACTCTACTTGCACAAGAATGGCGTAGATATTTTTGAGGATCTTTATCCTCTTGTAATTGTCAACTCTTTGGAGTTTACAATGTTCACAATTGTCTATTAATTGCAACAAGTTTAAGAGAGTTTAATAAAAGTTTATTGCAGGTTGTGAAGAAGAATTGTTGAAGGAAAAAGAAGCATCTCAAGAAAGGATTGATTTTTAAAGAATTATTGTAATCTTATTCTAAGGTTAATTAATAGAAACACTATTGATTCTGGTGGTGGAGTTTTTTCCCGAAGGGGTTTCTCCATGGTATATGTTGTGTCACTTCTATCTTCTGGTCTTATTCTTCTACAATCTTTTGTGTACTTCTAGAATTGGTAAAATGAATCTAAACAAATAATCATCTACAAAGAATTTGTAACAAAGAACACTTATTTAGATCTACAATCTCATAGTTTTAAAAAGTATTAAGCTACACAATTACCTCCATTTTCAACATAGGAAACCCATAGCCTGAAAAATTTCCCATGTTTCACTAGTAGGCTAAGTTTTACAACTCATCAAGGGTGCACTTCTAAGTGATAATAGTTTGTGGCATGCCCAGTGGGACTCTTTGAACTATAAACAGTCAAACAATACTTTATAATTATTGGTTTTGAAATACATTTACCAGTAATTTACACGATTTTTGAAGTATTTTGAGCATATCTGGTAACTCTAGCACCTGTTTTCGAAGAAGACAGTGCATAAATTGTGTATGGGAAGAGTGAAAACTCGAGGAAGTACAATTCCTTTTGAATATATGCAACTTTCTCGACCTAGGAGAAAAGGGAGAACATTGTAAAGGAGCCCAACCTTCACAAGAAGAGTCCATTATACACCACCCTAAAGAAGGATATCTTCTCACATTCTAGTAAAACAATCACCTTTGATTCCTATGGTTGCACCTAGGAATCACGGTTTTGTCCCTTTCAATCAAGGCAACCCACTCAACTTTCAACAACATGATGATAGTCCTATGGTATTCTTCAAAAGTGTGCAATTTTACACTAGTGAATATCTTACTACACAAAATGAGCATATAAAAGATGTGGCTACACTTTGTGCAGTCCACCATATCGCTGAGTGGAATGTTGCAATGAGATTAGTAGTAGCATCTTATAAAGGCAAGGCATTGCAATGGTTCAGAGGGTTAAGAGTGGACTCAATGAACAATTGGGATCAGCTGAGAGACCATCTTTGTAAGCATTTTAAGGAAAAATCAAACCATTTATCTCTAGTTGAGAACCTGACCACTATCAAAAGGGATCCTCATGAGCAGATGACGAACTTCACTCTCTGTTTCGAAAGGACTTGGGATAGAATCCCATTACTGGTAAGATCTTCGGCCCTACATAATTTTTTACATTTTTTGAGGGCTTTTAATAGTGACATCTATGTAATGATCCAGTAAATGGGTGCAAACACAATACCTGATGCATATGAGATGCCTATAAGTGCTGACAATAGCCTTATCCAATTTGTAAAGATTACCACAAGACCTCCAATGCCTATTTTTCCAAAAATGCACCTAGACCTATGCAGGTGCGAGAAATAGCCACTTTACCAACTATGTCTATTCAAGAAAAATATGTCCCAACTCAATCCTTTGAGTTGCAAGCATAAAAGGGTTGCTTCAAATATTTGGGAACAAACTAGTGAACCTTAAAAAGCAGTACTTCCAAAATTACAAACCTTACTAGCCCCCAAATCGAGCATAAGGCCTTGATCAAGCAAATAGGATGCTCTATCATACAAATTATCAAGGCCGAAGGTAGGCCATTAACCCAAGGCCCTTTCAAGCATACAAACCAAATGTGGCAAGCTCATCTAGAGAGCTAGTGCCTGTCCAAAACAACCTTGCTCAAGATTACGAATTGTGTTTCCCTTGCAATTAGCCCCATAACCAGTCTACTTGTTCAAATGTGCTAATCAACCAAGCATTAATGTTGTAAAATGTGTCTAGCTTGCAGCCAAATACACCCAATGAAACACCCTTACAAAAAAAAGAGTCTCTTCCAAGTTACACTACACTTCTAAATTGGTAAGGAGAGGAATTTTGAGGGGTTAACCAAGACCATTCTTCTATAGCAAGGAAAACAAGAGGCTAAAAGAGGGTTGGCAAATTTTGGTGTCTTTTGGGTCTATATTGTAAAAGTTGCAAATCATGTCAAAGATTTTGTCAATTTTGACAAAAGTTGTCAAGGAGGGTAAAATTCATTTTTCTTGTGTGTGGTCATGTTCTTAGGTTGAATAAGGTCTAAATAGACCATTTCTAATGTTTTAGGTGGTTAGGAGAGTGAATATGAAAAATAATGCTAAAAAGGAGCAAAATATTTTCATAAAAAATTGCAAAAAATGCAACTTTGGGAACCCTAACAATCATGGGGATTTTGAAAGTTATTTGAGGGATGTTGAGTCAGTTTGTGTGGTTGTTCTTGGTGGGATTTTTTTTTAAAAGTTGAGAAACATCGATGCAAAGTTTGGCTTGGTGGTTTGAAGCATAAACCAATAAGAATTCCATTGTTTTCTGGAAATTTTTTGTGTTATTCATTATTTGCAGGCCTGTACGACATCGTATAGAAGCTAGATTTCTCAATAAATTTATGGATTCATTGGTGGCATGAATAAACTAAATTTTGCATCTAGTTTGAGGGGCTCAAATTGAATTTGAAGGGTTTTATACTTATTTCTTTGTGACTGCCCAGGTATACCCTGTTTAAGGGTTTGTGAGAACTTAAAATGTTTTAATGGACCATTTCACTGAATGTGATCTTTTTGATTGGTGAAATGGGTCCCAATAAGTTGGTTTAGAACTAGAATGGTTGAATAAAGTAGGGTGTAAGGTTTGGCTAGTGTTTTGATTGCTATCCTAGGGAGTTTATGAGAGTTCTTACCATGAAAATGGAGGTTTTGATCTAGGGTTTGGTGAAATAATGTTGACAGAGGTTGGTGAGTGATATTTTAAGCATGTGTAGACTTAGTTAAGGGTGTTTGAATTGGTGACAATGTCTGGTAAGGTTAGGAAGGTAGCTTTTCAATAAACCCCCATGTAATTTGCAATAAATGAGGGTTTCGTGGCAGAGTGCCTTGCGAAACATGTCTCTACAAATAAATTTTGAAATATAGAGTTTTGATGTCTGTTGAGTGTTTCCCCATTGGTTTTTAGGGTTGGAAGCAAGTTTAAAGGGGAGTCCCTTTGTAAACGTGGCCTAATTCAAGGCCTAGGTCAGCGTAGAAGTCATGATTTGAAGTTGATGTCTCAAAAGAGTTGCATGGTATTATGTGTTATATTTTAGGATGCTTTGATGGGTGTTTGAAAGGATAAGGAGATTGTTGGTTATGAGGGTTTAGTGTGAGTTAGGTTAAAAAAATTAGGTATGCAGACCTACTAGAGAAGAAGAGTGTTTGTGTGAAGAAGCGCCCTTGTTAGGGTTTGGAGTTTCAAATACACCTTGAACAGTGTTGGATTTGTGTTGTTTGTTTCAACCCAAGAAATCATAAGCAACAAGAACAAAACAAAATTAAATGATAGTACACCACTTCCAGAGGCTGACAACATTAAATGGAAATACGAGCCAAGCAAACACGAGGTGTTAGCAGAAGAGAGTGTCATCGCATGGTCCATGCGTTTTCCTGGCAGTCTAGGCGCCGTCCATCCTGATAGCCTAGACGCTACCCCCATCTATGATTGTCCTGACAACCTCTCACTAGGGGTCGGCCCCATAGGGTGACACATGCGAGACTAATTATGCTTTCGTGGGGATAAGGATATTGGTCTTGCCGACCAGGCCTTCTCAACCCATCCTTAGCCTGATTGAGCACTACAGGCATTGGTGAGGCATCCAATTATCTTAGTTAAGGAAAAATTCTACCCAACCCCTAATTAATTAATTAAGTTGTCACTTGATTAGAAAACTCCCACATGGGTTGTCCTAGACGTCGCTTTGTGCGTCGGCCCCCACTGGAAGCCACTCCCCCTTCTACGACTAGAGAACCCAACTAAATTGACAAGGAAACCAATATGCACAAATCTCTTAACAACAAGAACATACACCACAGCGAGGCATTAACCATAACGCACGAAGAATCAACCATAACATATATAAATAGTGCATGGCTACAAACCCCTTGAAATAACACATCAATCAAGATTAGAGGATCATCATATAAACATGGGCAACAACATGGTTTTCCCAAGCCTCTGGAAAACTTCCAATATCCACCTTACACAAACGAATTCAATTTAATCAATAACCCAAAAGCACATAAATTCATCAATCCAACACATATACATTTCGAGCAATTGGTCAAACAATACAACCACTAAGCAGGTCACAAACTATCAATTAATCAAGATCATGACGACATTTGGAAAGCATAACAATGTGTTAAAATAGAATCTCAAATGGGTAACATCTAGGTGAGCATGGTTGCATTAAGCAATATAAATTCTTAATAAGAACAAAGCTCCCACAATAACTTCCAAGACATCACACCAATAATAAATTGTCTAAGGATAGCTATATTATCAGACAAACCATCATCGCAAACACAACTAATTAACTACACTTTCCCAAATTAAATAAAATGACTAACAAAATATAAACACAACGCATTCAATTTAAAGACTCTAACATCAAATTCATTTTACAAATTACACATTGATAAGGAACCATGTAACTAGGTGATGGGTGAGATCGTAAACTAAGATTCACATAAAGGAATGTCAAAAGATATTTGAAATAAAGTGGGAATTCAATAATCCATTTACTACGCTAGCATATAGATCTATCAATATGCATTTGTTTCCTATCTTTCTATATCCTTAAGACATTCTTGCATAACGAGAATGAATAATTATCTTATGGATGACAATGATAGTCTTACCCTTTTAATTTGTCCTTACACAATACTCACCCTTTTCTAAAGTTCAATATATATAAAGGGCTAATTCTATCATATACCTCCCTATTTTCATTCAAGTGTTAAAGGAATCATTATATCCTAATGCTCAATCATTTAAGCTGATCCCATTGGTAATGTTTGTATGATAGATTATCATCTTGGCTAAATCTGGTAGAAGAATAAGAAGTCTCCACCTACCTCTTCTAAACTAGTAAGGGTGATACAAAATATAATATTGATATCAACAAAGGCGATGAAATACCCTCATGTCCTACTAAAATCTATATTATTAAACATATTTGATTACTTGAACTCATCTCTTCATTATGAATTCTACAAGCCTATACTTCCCAAAATATTTTAAACAAAGTAAATAAATTTATTAACTCTCCAAACTAACTATATTAACAATCACCTCTCAATAACTTTAACAACCTCTAACCTTTATATATTTTGATTCACGCCCGCATTTCCTTAATTCGCCACATATAATCAACTCCTAATAATTTATATAACTATTCAAACGACACTTTAAATAAAGCACCCATATTGAAATAAACCTTCAATCTGTGCATTAAATTATCTACCCTTATCCCTTAATTCTAAACAGTGAGTAAAAAGCTAAGAATATCCTATTTCAACACTATATTATCCAAAACGCTTGACAAAGAGAATGATGTTGATTGATATATGATTTTTGTAAAAAGATAAGATATTCAATTATTTATAACTTACCTCATACGTCGTTGCTCCCTGTTTGTGGTAACATGACATAAGTGAAATCAACCACAATGCTATATTGCAAGGACGCGGGTAAAGTGGTAGCACAACTAAATAAAACTTAAGAGTGAGACTCCTAAAGCAACCTATAGCCTTGGCACTCGAGTAGCCATAAGTACTTCTTACCAAATCGACTAGATTAAAGAAGGTTAAGGATTATCAATAGAACATCAACCCGGAAAGCATAGACGATATATATAACAAAATCACTTTACCTTCCTTCTCTAGATAAAGCTCGGATCAAGAGGAAATACTAGCATACATAAGTTAAGAATTTATGATTAAGAACAACTACGCAATACACTCAAAAGGAGGGATTCGTTTAGGCAGGGACAATGTTCTTGTGGAGTATATTGGCTATGCTAACTGAAACAATCTATAAAAGCAGGTGCAAAGAAGACAGGACAAGCAAACTATCTCCCAAATGATATTGAGATATTGTAGTTGCAGCTGCGCTGATAAACATGGATGCAAAACACTGTAAGAGGGCCGAGGTATACAAACTATTTGATAAAATACCTCGAGACGTCATCAAGATAAAGATACAAAAACACTTTGGCCATATACTCAAAGAAACACAACTTAAACATAATACATAACATAAGTATATGGGATAAGATGCTAATTGATGGAGTTCGATGCTCTCAATATGGTGAGCCTCCTGTGATGGTCCCGATGATTCTATATGATGATTGCTTGGATGACCATGAAATCATAATTAAAAAGGTAGGCACCCAAAAAAGCATTGAAGGTTTCATACGCACAATAAATACTAATCCATGAATTTTTACTCCAATTTGAAACCTGCCTTTGCAGCCTTCTCTCAGATGGAAACGATGAAATGGAAAGGCCGTGTTGATAGGGCTCAGATTGCATACACAATCCTTTTGAAAGAGACAGAACATATATACCATGATCCCCAAGACTATCCTTATATTCTTGGCAAAATCTCTCGACCATTCCTAGCTCCGATTGCCCATGTCCATATCGGAGGGGCGACTTAATATCATGCTATGGGCCATAAGTTTCTCAAAATGTGAGGTGGTCTGCTAATGGGTCGGATATCATATGAAGAGAGTACTAAAAGGAGGGAGAAAATGACTAAATTTCAATAGAAGGTATCCTTCACCCCAAGATGACTTGAGATCTTAATAGTAACGCAGAGACAAACATCAAATCAGCTTATAGACAGGTTAAGTATTCCTTCCAACTGTACTCACTGAGAAATAATAAACGAAACAAAGAACATTATGATCTTCACGCAAGTCAACATGCACCGAGATGGGATCCTTATTACTAATCATTTGTTTGAGAAGGGATAAGTTTAAGAAAAGTAGTATTGTCAGACATATCGATACTCAACATTCAGGTAATAATAATTAGCTTGTTGTGTCGAGCGATTTCATCCTTGTTGAGAGCTTCTACATTGGCTCCACGGTTGAGGGGACTACCATCAACATCTTGACAGTCAATGAGGGAAAACATTTCCTCCAACGTGCTCAGGTATATCATGACTCTAGCATTATGCTCACTAATAATTGCGACAAAGCTACAACATTCTCTAGGCGACATAAACAAGCAGGAGATGACCAGTTACATGCAAAACCGTCAGGCAAGCGGTTTCATCCACTATCGTCGGTTCCCGTAGATGACCAGTGCACGTCTTTTCTTTGCCCAAAATAGCCAATTATCATAATTCCTCTTTCGTGCGCGTTGCTCAAGCAACCTTCTTATTTAATCATTTTTGTTTTATAGTTATTTTATTATAATATTCATGTTTGATTTTTTTAATCCAATTTAAACATTAATAATATTTTATTTGTCAAAATCACAAAAGTATTAATTTTTTTATTTAATTTATCATAATACCTCAAAACACAAATCGAACAAATTGAATCAATACCAAACCACACCTAACTTCGCAGCGAGACAAAAAGCGTCACAAAACGACGTGAAAGGAGGGGATGTTCTATCAATTTCTTTCATGACCATACTTGTACCAATAAATGCATATATGAAATTTATAAGTTTTCAAATGAGCTTTAACATTGTAACACTGAGTGGTAGTACCTCCAATGAATTGCTCTTGGTATTTTGTTGTTATTCACTCCATTGAATAAGTGGCTTATTGGTTCTCACTTACCATTGAAAAGTGGAATAGTTGCTATAGTTTATTTTATTCACTCACCACTGAAAAGTAGGAGAGTTGCTCTTTCTTGTTGTATTTGCTCACCACTAAAAATTGGAAGAGCTCGCTTGCATTTTTATTATTGTATAAGCTTTCCCACTGAAAAGTGGAAGTGTTGGCTGACCCCATTGAATAAGTGGATACTACTTTTAGCTTCTTATTTTCAAAAGGATTTATAATCTCGTATATTGTACTCTCACCTCACCCACATTGGGAACTTGGTGATCAAAAAGTGGAAAGGAATTGCTAGGAATTTTATTTTGTTTTGAGCTAACAAGTTTTTCCAAAAAAATTAAGGGTAATTATTATAGTTACACATGTGCTCTCTTTATGTACTATATATTATTGACAATGCATTATATCACAAATATAGCTTGTCTATGTGCAAGGATGTGTGCCTAAACACATACTTTTATTCATAAAACCAACCATTAGGATGTATTGAAAGGCCTCTTGTACTATTGCAACATGCGTCTCGGTACTAAGTTCAATGCATTTTTTGATTAGTACAATTTGAATGGGGATTCATTTGTAAGATCGTGATGTTGAAATAACGTAGTGCAAGTTTTTGTGGTCCTTGTAGGTGATGTGGGAGGTAGTAGGCAATGCATGATTATATGATCTATGCCCATGGCTCGCAAGAATGAATGATTATATGATTATATGATAATACCCATGTTTGTCACATTACAAAACCTATAATGCGTTAAACCTTAGATATTACAAGGTTGGTATGGACATTATGAAGTGTAGATAGTTTAGCCGAAGTGTAGATAGTTTAGCTAGCTACTTATTAATGGTAGATGAGATGGGGAAGCACTATAATGTCAATTCTATTACTCAAGAGTTCTCATGTTTGTTAGTCTTTCTTTGTCAAATAAACCTTATATATTATAAAACTATGTAGAGGGAGTGCAAAAGCAAAAACTATTGTATGAATTAACTTAATGTAACAAGCTTACCTTGACAGGTATTTAAGATCTTTGACATTATCGGGGCCAAGGCCCAAGCCCAAGCCCAAGTTGGTTTCCTTCTTGAGTAATTTTATTGAATTATTTGAAATTAACTTATTTTTTTAAGATCGTGTGTGCATGAAAAGTAATGAAATAACACTATTTCTAGATTGTGTGTATGACAAACAATGAAACAACATTTTTGTTACATTGTCGATGTTTTTAAAGATAAAAATAAGTTGTATTAGAAAGGATGATCTCTATTTATTTTTATAATGGTGTAGGCACCTAAAATTATATTGATTAATATAATTGGTAATTACAAAATATAGGCCCATAGATAATGGCCTGGGTTGTGGATATTTTATTGAAAGAAAATAATGGAATTTATGGTAGCAATGATTCTATTATTCTAGCTATATTTTTAATGTACTTGAATAATTGTATAGGTAAATTATTTTAGGAATAAAATATATATTCATTGAAACCTAAATATCATAGAAAGGAGAGGTTGTACCACATTCAACAGGTTCTTATACATGTATATAACCATGAATAGGAGTTAAAGATTAGTGAGAGGGATAAAATACATATTGATTGGAAGTTGGATACCATAGAAAAGAGGTTGTACCACTTTCAGTAGGAATCTTATACATGTATATAACCTCAAACAAGAGTCAAACATTGATGAGAGTGAAAAAATATATATTCATTGGAAGTTGACTATAATAGAAAGGAGAGGTTGTACCACATTCAATATGAATCTTATACATGTATATAACCACAAACATGAGTCAAACATGTGGATAGGAAAAGAGGAGTTGGAGTTCTTGAGCTCGTGACAATGAATATGATGGCTAGGTAAGCAATGCTTTTAGATTTGTAGTTATAGCTCATTACATTTTCAAGTGATCTGAAGTAATATTTGTACTCGTATCTAGGAGCAATGTATGTTTGTTAGAAATTAAACATTCAAGGGGCAATGTTTGAGGTGGTTGGAATGCCTTTGGACCCTAGCATGATGGTAAGTCACAACTAACATAGTTATATGATGTTGGCTAAGAAAATAATTATTGTGTGATATTTTTGTGTTATGCTTAGGATTACCAAATCATGAATTTTCTACAAATTGGAAATTATGTTATGTTTTTGCTTTTAAGAATTGTATTAAAATTAAAGTAATGGTGCTTGGATAGGTGGATCTATGACTGAAAGAAATTGAATTCTTAGATGACATGAAGGATTGTCTTGTCAGGGTTCTTGAAAACGGTTGAATTGTTAGAGACTTGCATATTTGCTCACCAAGTACAACAACGTGAAGAATTATTTGCAGCCCCATATTTCATGAAAATGAAGGTAGGATATCTAAAGAATTGTTATTTTTTTTTACATAAGAAATGTTTATAGTGTTATCGCCAAAATCAAAATTCATTCTTATCATTACTTCATGACATATGCAAGTCTATCAATTTGTTTTTGCTTAAAATTTTATTTAACATTGATGATGAATTATTTTTTATTATATATTGAAATTATAAGTATTTATTGAAAACATAATGTCAATAAGTTAGTGATGAGTTGAACTTCTATGATATTTCCTCTCTAGTTAAATGCCCATACCCGCAATCTGATGGTCGTACCTTCACTGCAATGTAACTAGTAATCGCACCTTACTCTATGCAATGGGTACGTCGAAGATGTGTGGAATGTTAATTAGGATAAATTTTGGTCTACTTTTTGCATACATTTATGCAGTACATGATGTTAATTGGTACCTGCCATTTAGTAAATGATGTTTTTGCAACAAATGTCTCAATAGAGAAGTGAGAGCTTCAAATCAACTATACATCCATTTATAGGGATCCAAACATGATTGAAATAAATCCTCTAAATCGGGAAGATAATCAGGCTCTGTTACCAATAAGCTCATGTTATGTTTTCAATATTGAAAGAGGGAGAGAGAGAGAGGGGGAGATATAGGGATAGAAAGAGGGAGATAGGGTGGAAAAGAGGGAGAGAGATAAGGAGATGGAGAGGGAGAAGGAGAAGAAGGAGAGGGAGAAGGAGAGAAGGAGAGAAAGAGGAGAGATAAAGGAGAGAGGAGTGTGGGATAGATATGGAAGAGACAAATATATAGAGAGGGATAGAGAGGGAGATAGATGGATGGATAGAGAGAGAGACATGCCTAGAGATAAAGGGGGAGAGAGGAAAATATAGGTAGAGATGAAGATAGAATGAGAGATGAAGAGGGAGACAAATAGATAGAAGAGAAATACAAAGAGAGACAAGGAGATATAGAGATATAGAGGAAGAGGGAGAGGGAGAGATAGAGAGATATAAATGGTGAGATAGAGTGTTAGAGAGATAGAGATATAAGGAGATATAGAGAAAGGAGGAGAGGGAGAGAGAAATGCCATTTGCTCGACAACACTTTCCAATTGTATTGGCGTGTCTGCCCTTATACTCATTAGGGACTCCGTAGACATGCAAACAACAAATTTTGAACGCTCTTCCATCTAACACAGCTTCGCTATCAAAACACAGATACCAAATTACCAACCTTTTGGCAAATATAAACTAACTCCGAATAAAGCCAAATCCACGAAAAATATCATGGGGATCGTTGTAAGGAGTTCTTGCCATTATTAAACTAGCCTCGATTATACATTCCCCGCAAAAAAAAGAAGCCTGGAACTGATGCATCAGCTCCACTAAGCCCAATGCCCAAGTGAAATGACTAGCTCAGTAAGGAGGTCAAGTTTATCATTGAAACCAGAGAGAGTTTGTTTTAAATGTTGTTAGGGGCCATCATTATTCATACTCTGCCACCGCTTGTCCAAAATGAACTTGCCAAGTAGACAATCCACCTAACCATCCCAACGAACCTGCCACGAATATCAACCAACGCCTTGTCATCATAAAACAATCCAACTATTGTAATGTGGGAGTTATCAATATCACTCGAGCTTTCCACAACCGTTGGTATGAAAAACCGCCTGCCTAACGGCCCACGTAAAAATATATTAATTATTAATTATAATAATTTCATATTTATATTTAATAATTTTTTTTATAGAATATTATATATAATAATAATATAACTTATATAAAAAAATTAATAAACGACTTATAGCTCTACAAATTTTCGGCGCCATGAAGCGCTCAACTCCAAAACCTTCGATTCTTGCTCTAGCCATCTTCGACCCCCTTGGCGTGTGTGGAGATTTCCGTGATGAGGTTGGGGCTCCCATTTCTTGGCGCAAAGGGAAATCACCAGTTTGCAGAATGAATTACAGGGACACGATGAGAGGCAGATCTAGGGCTTTTGATTCGCTAACGGGGCAAGCAGATAATGGTGCTCAGCTTCTCCAACCTATAGAGAAATTGCGAGCTGAATGTTCTGGGGTGAGGAAGGGTTTGCAAGAAAGGATTCGTGCGTGCCCTCATCTTGCTAACAATGCCACCGACCCGGATATGGGAAATGCCAAAGCTTCAAGTGCGATTGGTGCCAAGACTAGCCATCTGCCGGTTCGACACTCGGAGCTCATCCCCGAGGTATGCCTAGACAGTTTGGCCTGTGATCGAGAGGAGTATCTACAGGATCACGCTTTCATATGCAGACTTACAAGATCTTGGCCCAATTTGTGCGATTTAAACACATGGATCACACAAAACTGGAAGGAGTATATGAAAGAAGAAATTAGTATTTACCCTTGTGCTAGAGGGTTCTTTATATTGGAATTTGATTCTATTGAAGACATGGATCTGATGTTGCAAGCAGGCCCCTGGACTTTTGATGGTGAATTCATAAGCATGAAGCCTTGGTATGCCTCCTTTGACCCCCGCACTGAGACTTTCTCATCTACTTTCCTTTGGGTTAGACTTCCTTATCTCCCACTCCAATTCTGGGAATTGGATTGCTTGCGCGCGATTGGAAATGGGCTGGGTAAGTACCATTACTCCTCAAATGAAACTATCGGCTATAGGATCTCCACTTGTGCACACATTTGTGTGGAAATGGATTTATCTAAAGGACTTCCAGCTGAGATATCTCTGAAAGTGGGAAAAAGGTGTTGAAAGCAACCAGTTGACTACGAAAAGGTCGCCTTTAGATGCAGGAAATGTTTTTCAACTGACCATTTGACTCATTAGTGCCATAAGAAGCATACCATCAATCAGGCCTCGAACGGAAGTCCCTCCTGGTGGATTGGGGTAGATTCCCACCATTATGTCATCACTCTTGGAACTCCAAATGACTTGCCTTCTTCACAAACTCCTGAGGAAATCATTTCAAAATCAAATCCTCTCGCTCTTTCGGCTATGCAATATTCCTCAGTGGTGTCTCATGCGGTCCCTAACGATGGGCCCCTCTCAATTTCCCCCTTATCCTTTCCTACGAAAGATCTCACATTGGTGGAGGCTGACCAGGTGGTGGCTCCATCAGCTCCTACACCTGCCGATTCTTCTATGGGCGCCTCCTGCTTAGATGGGGCTAATGCCAATTCCCCACTACCTTCTGATGACACCGCAAATCCAAAATTGGAGTGGACTGAGGTGAAAAGGAAGCGATCTACTGCAACACTTCCAAACCACTCAATGTTGTTAAGATCCGCAACAAAAAAGAATAAATGATTGTTGCCTTTGCCCGTGGGCTGAGGAATACTGTGGATGTAAAGGGGCTTATTTGCAGGATGGCGCTGTGGCGGAATGATGTAATACACTTTTTTTTTACATCAATATAATTTCTATTTACGTACCAAAATAAAATAAAATATAACTTATATATACTATTATATAAATGTATATTATTAATTGTTTAATCTAATGACATGTAACTAGAGTTTGCAATGTATCCATGAACAGATACATACTCTCTAACATATTAACATACATATAGTTTTTTATCAACATTATCAATTATATAAAATATATATAATATATTATTATATTTTATGTTATATAAAAATATAATAATTAATAATTTTTAATTATAATAATTTTATGTATGTATTTAATAGTTTTGTTAAAGAATATAATATATAATAATAATAATAATAATAATAATAATAATAATTATATTATTTATAATTTATTTTTTATTATTATATAAATTATACATTTATATTTTAATTATGCTAATATATACTAAAGTAAAGGATGCCATAATGTTAAAACCTAAATGTGCTTATTATTAGGATTTTGGCCGTAATTTTCATTCTAAAACTCTCGTGGAAACCTGCAGTTTGTTAAATTGGAGAAACGACGAAGAGTTTGGAGGAGCGGAAACCAATAGGGGCGGGGAAAGCAGGGAAAAACATGACGAGAAACAGCCGAAAAACTGATGAAAATGATGAACGGCTGAGATTCGTTTAACCGCTCGAATTGATACGGACGCAAGATAGCCGTCGATACGCTTTTACAGTCGTCTCGTTCATAGAGGGAACGTAAATATGTCCATACCGGCAATCAGATGGCCGTACCTTCACTGCAATGTAATTATATCTGATAGGCTCTAACGTACGCCGTCGAGTTGTAAAATCCTCTGACGCCTGAAAAAAAATCTGCAAAAATGTTGTCGTTCTGTCCGTTCATTCTCATCGGTATCTGCAAAAAGTTTAGTTTTGACATCGCCCATCATAGACTCGAAAGTTCAGTTTTTGTCTTTGCTGTTACAGAGTGAAACCTTAAAGTTCAGTTTTCTTTTCCACTGGCCTCTTAAACAGGGCTTCCAAATGGGTAAAATATAGCAGCTTAATCTCAACGGACAAGGCTTCTGGTGTAAAACCAAGGAAAAGATGCTCCTGACTGGGGCATCTGAACAGAATGTGACACAAAAAGGGGGGTCTTATCATATAAAATAAAAGATGAAATAGCGACCAATCTCATTAGGTAATTGGGGGACGAATTGGTAGTGATAATCACCGGCTTTAGCCTTTCAGATTATTTCAAAATTAATAAATCAGTGGGAATTGGGTTTGTTCTTTTTCAGGGTTAATTTACAGACAGGCTAATGTAAATTTGTTACTTGAAATGGAATCCTACAGATATAAATGAATGCGGTATTTCGCCAATGAATCGTTGCATTCCACCACCGTTGGGAAGCTGTGTGAACACGAATGGTTCTTACACTTGTTTATGTGCAAAGGGGGAAGGTGATGGTAAAACCAGCTGTTTTAACGACAGCATACTCTCTCCCTGCATATAGGTATTTTCTATATTTTTAAATTTTATGTAGAAATTGAATGATAGCCATCTACAGTAGACTCTAAAACTTTTCCACAGTGTCTCATGAATATTGCTACCGTGTAAAGCAGGAATCTTTTCCTCCTTGGTAGGAAGACCAGTGATTGCAGGGGCCATATTTTGGGTAGTGAAGAAAAGGAAACAGGTGCTTCTGAGAAGAAATTATTTTCTGCAAAACAGAGGCCCTCTTCTTCAGGAATACATCTCCTCAGACAGAGGGCGGAGGAAAGCTACTATATTCTAGAAGAGGCCCGTGGAAAAGAAGAGGAGGGTTTTCTTAGAGACCGCGGCGTTGAAAGAGGCAGGGAAGCTTTTGTGATCGTTATGTGATCCATGCTCACGCCTCGCAGGTAGGAATCTATCATAATACCCATGTCGTGACATTATTTTTTTATCCTGCAACTATCGGTTTTTCTTGAAAACATAATGCCAAACAGTTCTTATGCCTGGTATATGGTCCCACATCAGGTTAGTGACGAGGTATTTCCTCTATGTCCATACTCACATTCAAAGCTCTGAGATATGCACACGGGGAGGTAGGATGTTGGAAAGATTCAGGTTTTACTCTGCCCTTTCACCTTTGCTTCATATTTTGCTTGATATTTTCCATGATGTAATCTTCAGGCACCTTAAATCATATTATTTTAGATATATGTTATTATTGTTAGTTTTAGGTGATCAGATTAATTGCACAGAAAATAATTCAAAATCAGACAACATAACACAGCATATACCCTGGGAAAACCCTCCTCTTGAGGGAGAAAAACCCAGCAACAAAGATCTCTCTTATATTTGATGTAACAGTGGCAGTTTTACACATTACAATGAGGTCTAACACAAGACCGATAGACAGCACCTGACAATATGGAATGACAGATAATAACCTGTTGAATCACACCTGGCAAATGACAGAACACAGATCTGGCAATGTTCGCCTTGCACTGGATGGTCTTCAATCTAAGCACTGGATTGTCTTCAATCTGTGTTAGCTCAACACTGAGTAATGTTCGCTCTGTATTTGAATTCACACTTTGCTTATTGTATTCACACTTGATAGTACATTCGCATTTGATCACACTTTTGCACTTGATGCGCACTTGACAGAATTCGCCAACTGTAGTTTCGCCCTGTATGATATGATCACTCCTGATCAGATAAAGTATTCGCACTTGTGTAACTGACCAAACTGATCTCTTCACTCTTTATGTTCGCACTTTATAATGCAAGAACCAGATGAGAATAACCGAACTGTGCTGGATGATTACAATAGACGAATCAAGGATAATATATACAAGTGAATGATAAAGACGCATCCCTCAAAATCCTTCAAGTCGGCCTCAAGACATTGCGAATATCTTTTTTAAGATAGTCGGCCTAAAAATAAATATTAAATATCTCCTAATGAATTTCGAATTCTTTTATGTCGGCCAAATATTAAATACAAAACAATAAACATGAATTAAGTGTCTTCTTGATAACGGATCAAGATGAATTCGTATCTTCATATGTCGGCCCATACAAAGTGAAGATAAACGATAGCAATAACTATAAATTGAATAGCCAACGGCTATCATCCAATTTATGATACCACGAAGGAGCTGAGCTGGAAGGAGCTACCGAAGCTGCTATATCATTAACAATTATGTTATACTATAAATCATATTGTTTCAAATAATGAAATCGTTTTATCTATGTTAAAAATTTGGTGATAAATGACGTTTCTATTTGAACAACTTGTAATTATTGTCATAGTTTGAATGATTGCTTGAACCATACCTTGAGAAATAATATTATTTGTTATCATTTTATTTATATTTCAAATAATCTTACTTATCAATTCATTTAGTTATAATATTATCTCTATTCTAATTATCATTTTCGTTAAATAAAGTAATAATCTTATTATTGGTTTCATCCATTTGTTATTAGTTGATAAGCATAAGTTTTTTCCTATAGGTACGAAAATGTATGGTAATTGTAACAATTCTAGTACGTGTAATACAATAAAATATCTCTAAAAAGAAATAAAAAAACAGTATTCTCATGTATTAATAGGATATAGAAATAATTCTCATAAGATAGAGGCATGCGAGGGCTAAGATCATGACACCACAAAGGGCACGATGATAGTCTTTAGATATTATGTTACTTAGGAAGCTAAACATTTTGGCTACATAATGGATTTGAATAGATTTGTTTTTATTCATAGTACAATACATACAATGAAGATTGATTTATAGATGGATTTGATTCATTTTGAGATCATAACGCATTATAACACTGGTCCTATTGATCCGGTGAATGTAATATTATCACATATACAAAAAATTAAGGTAAGGCCTTGATTTATTCAAATGTGGTGAATTGATTTATTTGAATGTTTTGAATTAATAAGGAAATGTGGATTCTTGTAGGTACTTTTTAGGAGTTGGTAAATCATCTAGTGTTAATGAGGCACATTGAGTTTTCAATTGACTAGTTATGAACACAAACTACTTTTTTTTTTTTTTTTTTCATATATGTCAAACTAATATGGTTTAGAATAATTGAGATTAAAGTAATTATTTAGAAATAACTTCTTAGGGATATTTTATCTGGCCAAGGTTTAGAGTTATACATGGTGTCAAGTAATTGAGTTCAAGTTGTATTATATTTACCCATGTTATTGGTGTTTTTGGTTTAAGGCAATATTTTGTAGGTGGCATCTTTTGGCTAAGTCATTTCATGGGGTTACAGTTATTGCAATTCTTCTGTAGTTTGACAAGGTTATCATTATTGGCACATTCTTTGTAATCTAGAGCCAAAATGACACCAAATCAATTTTAATTAGTTGTTGTATTTGATGGAGTTACAAAGCTATAACATGATGGGCATTTCATGTGTAGACATAGTGATAATATGATAACTTTAAGAAGGATGTGTGCCATCACTTGATTAACACTAAGAAAAATATCCAAACTTTGGGTTTTTCATATATGTAAAACTAATGTGGTTTAGAATAATTGAGATTAAAGTAATTATTTGACATTATGAGTATAATATGTTTTGTTTAGAAATAACTTCTGAGGGATATTTTTTTATGTGGCCAAGATTTAGAGTTATACATGGTGTCAAGTAGCTGAGTTAAAGCGGTATTATATTTAGCCATGCTACTGGTGTCTTTGGTTTAAGGCGATATTTTGTAGGTGGCATCTTTTTGCTAAGTCATTTCATGGGGTTACAATTATTGCAAATTTAATGTAGTTTGACAAGGTTACCATTATTGGCACATTCTTTGTAATCTAGAGCCAAAATGACATCAAATCAATTTTAATTAGGTGTTGTATTTGATGGAGTTACAAAGTGAAAATATGATGGGTATTTAATGTGTAGACATAGTGATAATATGATAACTTCAAGAAGGATGTGTGCCACCACTTGATTAACTCTAGGAAAAATATCTAAACTTTGGGTTTACATTTGAGAAGAATCCAAATGTGATATAGAGAATTGAATTATAGTAAACAAATATCTAACCCACTAGCTGCCTCTAAGACACTAGACATTGGATTCTGAATATTCATTTCAAATGCTTTAGAGTAGCAAATTTGAGCGAGTTATAAATTGATTGAATTATAATTTCAGGTCCAGGAAATAAAATCATATGCAAAGAAATTATATCTTTTGGAGCTTAACATTTTTGGATTCCAAAGAGAGATGGAAAGATAAAACTTGCAGAAATTGGACTTCTTAGATAAAAGGGGTTGTGGAGATATTCAAGCTCTCAAACTTGTTCTTACTTTTATATTTGTTATAGAAATTCACCTTTTTCTTATTGTATGTATTCAAGTTGAGAATTGTTAAATAAACATTTATAGTTTCTTGAAAAATATGAGAGAATTAAATCTTGAAATGAAAGAAAACTTTTTAAACAACAAGACTTTGGGGATTCCATCAAAAAAGTTATCCCTAATTTAAGGAAAACTAGACTATTGTGTCATATATAAATTTGAGAGTTGGGGGGTAGCGGGAAATTGGTCGATGCCTTAGTCCCTTAGGTGATGTTTTTATTTATGAAAATATGGTATATAAGAACAAAGAACTCTTGACCTCTGCTCACACCTTGACTGTAATCTTATTTGAATGAACATAGATGACACAAAAAGACTTTCTGTTATGATAATCAACCATAGACAATGATAAACTAATAAACTTCAATCATATGGACATATTCACATCCTGAACATACATAGACAATGATAGACTTCAATCATATGGACATCTTCACTTCCAGAACATGCACACACTGTCCTTACTTCAACTCAAAATCAATTCACCCGTGATCACACTCAGATCATACAAATCTGTGCAGTGAAGAATACATTTCAAGAACACTGTCATATAGAATAACCATGAACTCTTTTGTACTCTGTTAATCAAAACTCCTCTGTGTATTGTCTTTGCAAAGACATGGTGTCATTGACTTCAACACACTCTCACGATGCCCAAACCACAGTCAAACCCGCTAAATGCACTGGCAATGATACTAATACCATCGCTTTTTCAATACAGTTATAAAACTGTGTGTAACTGAATCAATTTCGATCACACTCAAATGCCCGTCAAAGGGAAGACCTTGTAAAGTGACCGTTTACGAACTTTAAATGCAGACCTATGATCTTTATCACCCGCCAATCAATCAATTGAATGATAGCCATTGCTTAATATTGGGCGGTAACATATGAAAGCTTAACCTGTCTGCCCAGTCAAGGGGCCGGTTGTCCAACGAGAGTGGCCCCCTTAAGTGGTCACTTAAGTGACCTTCACCTTATATAGCCGGTCAACAAACAGACACAACAAAAAGTGAATTTGCATTGACGGCCTTCGTAAACCCTAGGTCTAGATTATAGTATAGTCTTATGGTTTTGATTTGCTAAGAAGTTTAGGCCATAACCAACTCTCCTCTACCTGTCCCATAAAGCAAGTTTTTCCTAGTTTGTCTCTGTTTTCAGTCCCTTTAAGACTGTAAATATTACGTTTAGTTCTCGTCCCAGCCGAGACTGTATTTTCTGACTTTCTTCTTATTTCACAGCCTTGATCATCAAATAGAATGTTGTACCCACTATCACAAATCTGACTTACGCTCAACAATTTGTGTTTAAGACTTTCAACAAAGTAGACATCATCAATAGGTGTTTTTCCATCTAAAAGGAATGTACTTTTACCTCTGATTTCGACAGTAGTGTTGTCTCCAAACTTGGTGAATTTGCTGTTGTCGCCAGTCATGTGGTTTGAGCAACCACTATTTATGATCCACAAATCCTTGTTAACAGGGCAGCTTGCACAAACATTGATTTTTCAGTTTTAGTGCCCTTTTCTTTTTGCCTCCAAGCTGATTTTGGTTTATTCTCCTTCTTAACAAGATTTGTAAAATTCATCTTCTTCGGGGAATGATCATTACCCCTTTGTTTCCAAACTGATTTTGACTTGTTCTTGTTCTTATCAGCAGTAGTAGGTTTTATATTTATTTTGGAATAAACATTAGTACTCTTTTGCTGCACCTTAGAGTTATGTCTACAGTATTTAGCTATATGATCAAAATTATCACAATTAGAACACCTCAAACTACTTAAGACATCAAATGGATTTCTACTAACAAAGTTTGATCTGCTTCTTGAACCAACTTTACAATCACTAGCTTTATTATTGATTACAACAAAAACAATAACCATCAAAATATAGATTGTACCTGAATGGTGTGTTTCCTCTTTTAATAAATGGTTTGATGAACTTCTTATTTCTGACTTTTATAAAGTCATCCGTATCAGCATCTCGGATTAGGTTATTGTCACCATCTTTTGAAGGAGTTTGGGAGCAAGATTTAACTTCTTTCATTTTATCATCACAAACCTTTGAACTTTGACCTATCTCATAGCCAAGAATAGACCTATCATTATAACTCTTTTGCTTTTTCAAGAGGTCTTCCAATCTGTTTGTGCCATCAAACTTATCTAACTTCCTTCTCAAGGACACAATTTCTGCCTCCAATCTTTGGCAGTCCTTTATCTTCACTTCTAACCCAATTTTGGTCACTTCTTCAACCCTTTTACTTTCCTCAAGTTTTATTTTTAGGTCTGTAATCAATTGATCAGATTTTTTAGTCTTGCTGATCAGTTTTTCAGTCTCCTTTAAGTTCTAATTTCTTTTCGTATTAGCCTCCTTTTTCATTGTTTTAATCTCTCCTAGAGCACAAATCAGTTTTCCTTCAAAGTCTATTTCACCTTTTTCAACTTGCTGGTGCTTATCAGAAATATTATCATATTTATCTTTGTGTTTTTGATTTTAACACACAACATCAAAACCATGAATAGATTTTCTTCTACTTCATACTAGTACTTTCAGAACTACTCGTAGTTATATCAATGACTTTGATTTTGACATCACCTTGATAAATACTGACTAACATATCCCGAACATCAAATCCCAAAGAAGATTTGATATGCTATATATAAGAACAATTTCTTATATGAATGACAATTTCTTTACAAGACTCTTCTTACAAACAAGATTTGATCTGATATATATAAGAACAAAGAACTCTTGACCTCTCCTCACACCTTGATTGTGATCTTCTTTAAATGAACATAGATGACACAAAAAGACTTTCTGTTATGATAATCAACCATAGACAATGATAAACTTCAATTATATGGACATCTTCACATCCTGAACATACATAGACAATGATAGACTTCAATCATATGGACATCTTCACATCTAGAACATACACGCACTGCCCTTCAACTCAAAGCCAATTAGCCTGTGATCACACTCAGATCATAAAAATCAGTGTAGTGAAGAATACATTTGAAGAACATTGTCATACAGAATAACCATGAAACTCTTTTGTACTCTGTTAATCAAAACTTACTCTTTGTGTATTGTCTTTACAAAAACATGGTGTCATTGACTTCAACACACTATAACGATGCTTGAACCACAGTTCAAACCCACTAAATGCATTGGAAGATATACTTATACCATCACTGTTTCAATACAATTTAAAAACTGTGTGTAACTGAATCAATGGCGATGACACTCAAATGCCTGTCAAAGGGAAGACCTTGTAAAGTAACAGTTTACCAACTTTAAATACAGACCTTTGATCTTTATCACCTGCTAATCAATCAATTGAATGATAGGCATCGATCTCATATTGGGTGGTAACATATGAAACATTAACCTGTTTGGCTGGTCAAGGGGCTGGTTGTCCAACGAGAGTGACCCCCTTAAGTGGCCACTTAAGCGACCTTCCATCTTATATAGCCGGTCAACAAACAAACACAACAAAAAGCGAATTTGCGTTGACGACCTTTATAAAACCTAGGTCTAGAGTATAGTATAGTCTTAGGGTTTTGATATGCTAAGAAGTTTAGGTTATAAAGTATAAAGATTTCAACAAACCTTGAAATATGATTACACCATAGTCCTCTATATAAGCCTTAGAAACAGAAGAAAACAAAGCCGACGTTTTTGAAAGGTAATAAATATTAATAACCTTGATCCTCGTAAGAACACTAAGAGAAGGTCTTTGCCCATATCACTGATCACCGACCATGCCTTTGACTTTATCAATCATGCTCTTATGCAAAACCCTTCCACTAAATACCATCTCAATAGAAACAGATGAAAACAAAGCCAACGTTTTTGAAAGGTAATAAATACTAATAACCTTGATCCTCGTAAGAACACTAAGAGAAGGTCTTTGCCCATATCACTGATCACCGACCATGCCTTTGACTTTATCAATCATGCTCTTATGCAAAACCCTTCCACTAAATACCATCTCAATAGACCTTTGTATGAACAACGAGTACTTTGGAATGAAGCATACAATGACTTTGTCATGAAGATAAACCACCACTTTGTCTTTGTCATGAAGATCAACAATCACTTTGGCATGAAGATGAAATTAATGAACAGTACCTTTGAAAACCATGAAGGACGAACACCAAAAAATGCATCAAGACAATGATATAATCAATACCATGAGATGAACGAACAAGAACCCTGTCAACTCACCATCTTATATACCTGTGAATGATCTACATTGACATCACTTTTGAAATGAAGCAACTCTGTCATATAGATGTCAACAAAGGACAAATACACCTTTTGCATCACCACTGACCTTTGACACTCTTTTGCTTCACTATGGTGAAATGAAGGTTTCCATCAACACAATGGAAAGAAGGAACAGGAACAAGTACCTTTGCATGTTGCATCAATACCAATGACAAATGACAAAAAAAACTTTGGCAACAATGATAAATCAATCACCAAACACCTTTGACATTGCACCCGCACCTTTGACATCAATTGACATCAATGACAAATCAATCAACACTTTGATATATCTAGGTACATGGTGATATTGTGCCTTTATTCTTGTATGGTTGTATTCTGCTAAAGTAGAAATTGTAGTGTACCTGCAAGAGACTTATGCAAACATAATGGTTAGGTGACTATAGTCATTCTATGTTAAACTGACTTTTGAAAATATGATACGATTATATTGTGTCTCAAACCTTAGGCAATGTATGATTGTTATCCTAAAGTGAATACTAGAGAATTGAATTGTTTAGATTGTAGAGGCTAGATTCCTCAACTTTTCTCGTTACGAAATTATCCACTGTGACCTTACTCATAAAGGGATGGGTCCCACCTATTTTTCTGGGGTACGAGGGAGATTATTTAATTTTATGGTTTGAGCAAACCACTTGCATTCTGCTTTCTACTCGTCATGGACACATACTAAAATTTTGTTGATATACTTGCACTTACTTGTGGCTTTTAATTACATGTCAGTTGCGAGTTTTATAAAAATATGTCCTCTATGGGTTGTTAAGAACAGGTGTCCATTCACCTTGGAAATGTTATCTTGTAAATTATAATTACTTTTGTAGTTGACAAATAATGTACATATTATCTCCAAACATGGAGTGGATAAAATGTGTTGCCCACGTGAGGGGGCGGACATTATTTTTTATTATTTATACTTTGTGATAGTTAGGATATTGTGGAAGAAGGTATGTAATATAGATATAAAATGAAAAGGTCAAATTGTGACTTATATAGCATGCTCCTAAGTTGTTAGTTATGACATGATTATTGGATTTCCACATAGGGTATGTAGATTTGAAAACATACAATTTTCCAATCATTAAGTACCTAATCAATTATCTCATGCCAATTAAACTCTAACTTCAAAAACATAATATCCAAGATCTCCTTGGTACAAAAAGATCACTATGCTCTACGCTAGATGACTACCTGCAAATTATAACCATGAGTTGCATCTTTAGAAAAGATCATATATCTCTAACTACCAAATATACTCTGTGTAGGTCATAGCAGGTACCAAAAAACCAACATGCAACAAAAATTCCACTATGACACTGTAACATCGATTTGTAAATCATGAATCATATTATGCAAACTAATAAATAATAACCAACCACTCTACCAAGATCTTCAAGACTTCTTGATCTATAAACTCTACTTTTGAAATTAGAAATCAATTAAAATACTTTATATTATCCTAATTGCTTTGGAATGAAATAACTTATGTTGTTAAAAGAGTGAATTCCTATTATTCGATGTAATCAAACATGAAAATAAACTCAAAACAGGTTTATTTTATCTCGTAATCCTGGAATGTGGAGAAAAGTCTAGTTTTAGTAGTGGAAATTTATCTTTCTACCCTACCTTCTTTGTTCTAAACATATTACTATGTCAAGTGACAATCTTGGCTTCTACTTCTACTTATTTAATAGAAAATACGATAATTTCAAACTTCCCCAAATATTGATAGAGTTAATATTCTTATAGAATCCTAGTTTTAAATTTTCTAGTGCATTATTAAATTTTCTGTATAATTAGTTAAAAATGAATAGTGACTAGATATTCAAATAATGCAAGTGTTTTCGAATTCTAAGTTTTGGTGTTAATAAAACCATAAACGTTAGTATACCTGAGTCGTGGTCATGACGTTAGTAACACTTAACTATCATTTTCTTAGCCTCATTGTTTGTATGTTCCTAATACAGTCTACATTGCTAACAACTACCTACTAACGTAAACGTATTTTTTTTCTTGTTGTTCTTATGAAAAATTCTTCACTTCCAGAACATGCACAGACTGTCCTTACTTAAAGTCAAAATCAATTCACCTGTGATTACACTCAGGTCATACAAATCTGTGCAGTGAAGAAAACATTTGAAGAACACTGTCATATAGAATAACGATGAACTCTTTTGTACTCTGTTAATCAAAACTCCCTCTCTGTGTATTGTCTTTGCAAAGACATGGTGTCATTGACTCCAACACACTCTCACGATGCCCAAACCACAGTTCAAACCCACTAAATGCACTGGCAAAGATGCTTATTCCATCGCTTTTTTAATATAGGTATAAAACTGTGTGTAAGTGAATCAATGGCGATGACACTCAAATGCCCGTCAAAGGGAAGACCTTGTAAAGTAACCGTTTACCAACTTTAAATGCAGACCTTTGATCTTTATCTATATGATAGCCATCGAGCTCATATTGGTTGGTAAAACATGAAACATTAACTTGTCTGGTTGGTTAAGGGGCCGATTTTCCAGCGAGAGTGACCCCCATAAGTGGTCACTTAAGTGACCTTCCACCTTATATAGCCGGTCAACAACCAAACATAACAAAAGGTTATAAATACTAATAACCTTGATACTCATAAGAACACTAAGAGAAGGTCTCTGCCCATATCACTGATCACTGCCCATGCCTCTGACTTTATCAATCATGCTTTTGTGCAAAACGCTTCCCTTGAATACCATCTAAATAGACCTCTGTATGAACAACAAGTACTTTGGCATGAAGCATACAATTACTTTGTCGTGAAGATCAACAATCACTTCGGCATGAAGATGAAATGAATGAACAGTACCTTTGAGAAGCATCAAGGATCAACACCAAGAAATGCATCAACACAATGAGATAATCAATAGCATGAGATGAATGAACAAGAACCCTGTCAACTCACCGTCTTATAATGATCCACAATGACATCACTTTTGAATTGAAGCGACTATGTGATAAAGATGTCAAAAAAGGACAGATACACCTTTTGCATCACCACTGACCTTTGACACTCTTTTGCATCACTACTGTGAAATGAAGGTTTGCATCAACACAATGAAAAGAAGGAACAGGAACAAGTACCTTTGCATGTTGCATCAATACCAATGACAAATGACAAGTCAACTTTGGCACCAATGACAAATCAATCACCAAACACCTTTGACTTTGTACCTGCACCTTTGACAAGCTTTGACATCAATTGACATCAATGACAAATCAATCAACAAACTCTCCCTTTGTCATTCATGGCAATTCCGCAGACAACCAAATGAATCAGTCCCACTTTGACATCAAATGACAAAGGAACGCATACTCTCCCTGAAAAAGATAAGTATATCCATTGTAAAGCCAGCGACTGTCATCTAGACTACACACTGGAAATTGTATACACTGTTATAACAATATGTCTGAACATATCTGGACAAAGCAGAGAGCAGATTGATGAAAAACATATCACTGTCACACTGTTGCCTTACTCTCAAGGCAAGTGAATGTATATTACTGTCAAGACTAAAGCATGATAGATTGGAAAACCTTACTGTCACATTAATGTGGCTGATGTATATCACTGTCAATGTGGTCATGATTGTCATTTCACAGGGACTGTCACCAAACCCCTGGAAACTGTGACACTGTCTAAGCACCATATCACTGTCCTTGCAAATATTAAACACTCAATGGAAAGCACCGCAATCTGTCAAAGCCACAACTTTAAACCATGAAAGACTGTTAATCAGCAAACAAGACATTGGACTGAGAGGAGTAAAAAGTGTCAAATCATCATATCATTGTCTACTGTCACTTTCAAAGCATTTCACAGTGTTACAAAACACATGCAAATCTGTTTGTGCCATCAAACTTATCTAACTTCCTTCTCAAGGACACAATTTCTGCCTCCAATCTTTGGCAGTCCTTTATCTTTACTTCTAACCCAATTTTGGTCACTTCTTCGACCCTTTTACTTTCCTCAAGTTGTACTTTTAGGTCTGTAATCAATTGATCAGAGTCTTTAGTCTTGCTGATCAGTTTTTCAGTCTCCTTTAAGGTCTGATTTCTTTGCGTAGTAGCCTCCTTTTTCATTCTTTTAATCTCTCCTAGAGCACAAATCAGTTCTCCTTCAAAGTCTATTTCACCTCCTATTTCACCTCCTTCAACTTGCTGGTGCTTATCAGAAATAGTATCAGATTTATCTTTGTGTTTTTGATTTGGACACACAGCATCAGCCATGAATAGATTTTCTTCTACTTCATAATAGTACTTTTAGAACTACTCGCAGTAATATCAATGAGCTTGATTTTGACGTCACCTTGATAAATACTGACTAACTTGTCCCGAACATCAAATCCCAAAGACGATTCTATCTTAAAACTGCAAAAAGCAAAAATTAGTACCATCAAACAAAGTGCTTTTGAAGTAGAAGAGCCTTCCTGAATAGTCATAGTATTCACACTTTCAGGATCAACCCAAGTTGATTAATCTTCTATAGGGAACCTGCTACTCACTGAATACAAAAAGCAGCAAATCTAATGAATTACAGGAGCACCAACTCCAATGAACTACAGGAAAAATGCATGACAAAAATACAGAGTACTACTCTGTTTACAATATGCTTCAAATTATCAACTTCCCTTGTTTACATACAGGTAATTAACTCTTAATCCTTCTTGCATACATGAATGACAATTTCTTTGCAAGACTCTTCTTACGAATAAGATTTCATCTGATATATGAAAGAACAAAGAACTCCTGACCTCTCCTCACACCTTGCTTGTAATCTTCTTTGAATGAACATAGATGACACAAAAAGACTTTCTGTTATGATAATCAACCATTGACAATGATAAACTTCAATCATATGGACATCTTCACATCCAAAACGTACACACACTGCCCTTCAAGTCGAAACCAATTAACCTGTGATCACACTCAGATCATACAAATCTGTGTAGTGAAGAATACATTTCAAGAACATTGTCATACAGAATAACCATGAAACTCTTTTGTACTCTGTTAATCGAAACTCCCTCTTTGTGTACTGTCTTTGCAAAAACATGGTGTCATTGACTTCAACACACTCTCACGATGCCTGAACCATAGTTCAAACCCACTAAATGCATTAGAAGAGATACTTATACCATCACTGTTTCAATACAATTTTAAAACTGTGTGTAACTGAATCAATGGTGATGACACTCAAATGCCCGTCAAAGGGAAGACCTTGTAAAGTAATAGTTTACCAATTTTAAATGCAGACCTTTGATCTTTATCTCTCGCTAATCAATCAATTGAATGATAGCCATAGAGCTCATATTGGTTGGTAGCATATGAAACATTAACTTGTCTAGTTGGTTAACCGAGGGATTTTCCAACGAGAGTCACCCCCTTAAGTGGTCACTTAAGTGACCTTCCACCTTATATAGACGGTCAACAAACAAACATAACAAAAAGTGAATTTGCATTGACGGCCTTCATAAAACCTAGGTCTAGAGTATAGTATAGTCTTAGGGTTTTGATATGCTAAGAAGTTTAGGTTATAAAGTATAAAGATTTCAACAAACCTTGAAATAAGATTACACCATGGTCCTCTATAAGCCTCTGAAGCAGATGAAAGCAACGCCAACCTTTTTGAAAGGTAATAAATACTAATAACCTTGATCCTCATAAGAACACTAAGAGAAGGTCTTTGCCCATATTACTGATCATTGATCGTGCCTCTGACTTTATCAATCATGCTTTTGTGCAAAACTCTTCCTCTAAATAGCATCTAAATAGGCCTTTGTATGAACAACAAGTACTTTGGCATGAAGCATACAATTACTTTGTCATGAAGATCAACCACGACTTTGTCTTTGTCATGAATATTAACAATCACTTTTGCATGAAGATTAAATGAATGAACAATACCTTTGAAAACCATCAAGGATCAATACCAAAAAATGCATCAACACAATGATATAATCAATACCATGAGGTGAATGAACAAGAACCCTATCAACTCACCATCTTATATACCTCTGAATGATCTACATTTACATCACGTTTGAAATGAAGCAACTCTGTCATAAAGATGAGAATTAAGGACAAATACATCTTTTGCGTGATTGACCTTTGACACTCTTTTGCATCACTACTATGAAATGAAGGTTTGTATCAACACAATGGAAAGAAGGAACGAGAACAAGTACCTTTGCATGTTGCATCAATACCAATGACAAATGAGAAATCAACTTTGGCACCAATGACACATCAATCACCAAACACCTTTGACATTGCACCTGCACCTTCGACAACCTTCGACATCAATTGACATGAATGACAAATCAATCAGCACTTTGATATATCTAGGTACATGGTGATATTGTGCCTTTATTCTTGTATGGTTGTATTGTGCTAAAGTAGAATTGTATTGAACTTGCAAGAGACTTATGCAAACATAATGGTTAGGTGACTATAGTCATTCTATGTTAAACCGACTTTTTAAAATATGATACGATTGTATTGTTTCTCAAACCTCAGGCAATGTATGATTGTTATCCTAAAGTGAATACTCGAGAATTGAATTGTTTAGATTGAATAGACTAGATTCCTCAACGTTTCTCATTACAAAATTATCGACTGTGGCCTTACTCATAAAGGGATGGGTCCCACCTATTTTTTGGGGTACAAGGTAGATTATTTAATTTTATGGTCACTTGCTTTCTACTCTTCATGGACACATACTAAAATTTTGTTGATATACTTGAACTTGCTCGTGGTTTTTAGTTACATGTTTGTTGCGAGTCTTATAAAAAAATGTCCTCTATGGGTTGTTAAGAACAAGTGTCCATTCACTTTGGAAATATTATCTTGTAAATTATATTTACTTTTGTAGATGACAAATAATGTACATATTATCTCCAAACATCAAGGAGTGGACAAAATGTGGTGCCCACGTGAGGGGGCGGACATTGTTTTTTAATTATTTATACTTTGGGATAGTTAGGATATTGTGTAAGAAGGTATGTAATAGAGATATAAAAAGAAAAGGTCAAATTGTGACTTATATATCATGCTCCTAATTTGTTAGTTATGATATGAATATTGGATTTCCACATAGAGTATGTAGATTTGAAAAAGTGGCCAATTATCTCGCTTCACAACAATTTGCCTAGCATTAAGTACCTAATCAATTATCTCATGCCAATTAAACTCTAACTGCAAGACCATACTATCCAAGATCTCCTCGGTACAAAAAGATCGCTATATTCTACACTAGATGACTACCTTCAAATTATAATCATGAGTTGTATCTTTAGAAAATATACTCAATGTAGGTTGTAACAAGTACCAAAAATCCAACACGGAACAAAAATTCCACTATGACACTATAACATGCAGTTATAAATCATGAATCATATTATGCAGACTAATAAATAATAACCAACCACTCAACTAAGAACTTCAAGACTTCTTGATCTATGAACTCTACTTTGCAAATTAGAAATCAATTAAAATATTTGATATTATCCTAATTGCTTTGGAATGAAATAACTCATGTTTTTAAAAGAGTGAAATCCTATAATTCGATATAATCAAACAAAAATAAACTCGAAACATGTTGATTTTATCTCGTATTTCTGGAATGTGGAGAAAAGTCTAGTTTTAGTAGTGGAAATTTATCTTTCTACTGTACTTTGTTTCTTTGTTAACATATTAGTATGTCAAGTGAGAATAATCTTACTTTCTAGTTCTAGTTATTTAATAGGAAATACAATAATTCCAAACTTCCCGAGATATTGATGGACTAAATATTCTTATGGAATCCCAGTTTTAAATTTTCTAGTGCATTATTAAATTTTCTTTAGAATTAGTTAAAAATGAATAGTGACTAGATATTCAAATAATGCAAGTGTTGTTCAAATTCTGAGTTTTGGTGTTAATAAAACCATAAACGTTAATATACCTGAGTCGTGGTCATGACTTTAGTAACACTAAACTATCATTTTCTTAGCCACATTGTTTGTATGTTCCTAATACAGTCTACGTTACTATCAAATACCTACTAACCTAAACGTTTTTTTTTTTCTTGTTTTTCTTATTAAAGATTCTTTAGATATTTTTGGGTGACACCTCCCTTCCTAGGAGGGATTTTGGTACTTGAAAATATTGATGAGACATTAAATAAGGAAATATTTCTCCTACATTCTCCTTGGAAAGTTTTTGATCCTAGAGTATAATATTTCAATTAAATCCTCAACCCTTTTTACCATTCTAGTACCACATCTGTAATGCACATGACAAAAAAATAGGGACACAACACAATACACAATACTATCAATAAGAATGGACTTGCTTAAATGATCTTTTATTTATTTTGTTTTGCAATACACGAAAATCATTTGAACATATATGCAATTAAAGATACAATCATTAAGTTATCTCATGAAATTCATTTAGATTGTACAACTGGTTTGATACATCATAAGCAAAGGTGTAGGATAGATATTACATCTTCATCAAAGAAATAATTAAATTCAAAGCAAATATTGACAGACAAGTTCTAAGGGCAAGACTTATGCCTCGGGGGCTTAGCCATTCATAGCCTTGCCTATGTAATGAGATGAAAGGCTTCGTAGTTTGACAAGGGTAATTTTCAATCTATTGATCGCATTGAGGTTCTCATACATACATGAGGATTTCCAACTTCGACTTAGTTCACTATTCACCAACCTTATTGAATCATTCACATGTCAGCATAACACTGCAAGATATAATTAAAGGAAGTGTAATGCATATATTTCTATTTGAGAAAGGGTGAGGTATGATAATCTAGATTAAAGTTGAAGCCTAACCAAACCGTTATAGGAGTATTTACAAGTTTCCTAACTTAATACTGCAATAATATGATTAGATATATTCTAACCCTAGTAATCCATTAACCCCAAACCATTTAGTTGATCAGAAACCACCATGGGTTAAGAGAAGGTAAGAACTCTCGTTACTAGATTCAACTACCTTGTTTAACATTTTCAATATATGGACAAGTATAAAATATAATTACAAAGTCCATCTGTTTAACAATAATGTTGAATTTAGACGTTTTTAGGAAAAATAACATTATCCAATCAACATAAAATATAAAGCACCAACATAAATTACACATTCTAAGAAAATAAAGAAAATAAGACTTTAACGTTCTATTCTTTTCAAATCATCCAAAGTTTACAACAAGGATTCTATGGGTGGAAACTTATCATCTTTTTATTTTGACTAGGATATCTTAGAGTCATAAAAAAGCCCAAAACCTTAAATCTTTTTTTCTCAAAATTTATAATTTGAATTCATATAAGCAATAATTGGCTTAGTATAATCCTAATTAGAATTTCAAATAAATTCCATAACATAATATGTTTGCACATATACGAATTCTCCCAAGTTCTCCCAACATATATTTCCTTCGACCCTCCAACTCTTCATTATTTAAATCACAAGTTACTATGATGGGGGTACTGATACCCATAATTATAATTAATTGGTACTTATACCCAAAACTCCCAAATGGGAGCAATACCCACACAAACCCCTATATGGAGGACCCTACATTTTTGAGAGAGAGAGAGAGTCTACCTCAACACATATTCTCAATACAAATATAACATAAAAAATTACAACATAGCTACCCAATATTTGCAACATAACCTACTCAACATATGCAACATAATCGACTTATGAAGATCAGATCACTTCCTTATAAATTTACAATTCAACGATCATAAGAAAATTTAACAATAATACTAGTACACACATGTACAAATTTAACAATAATACTAGTACACACACGTACAAATTTTATTTTAAAATGCAAAACTAATATAAGGGATTAACCCATGCCTTGAGAAATCTTTTCAAAAACACTTGATGAAACGTTTTTTATGAAGACTCCTCTAAGACTTTCCTCTCCTCTTAAGCCTTTTTCTCAATTATCTTCCCCCTTCTCTCATCTTTAGAAAATGATTACTAAAAATGAAGCTCCCAAAAAAAAAGATTCTCTACTTCAAGAGAAATGCATAAATGTGAAAGGGAATATTTTCATCTTATGACAAGTGTCATCTCCACAATAGCTCTTAACTTCTTTTATGGCCACTTCAAAAACTAATTTTGAGGAAGGGATGAGATGATTCGGACTCTTCCAACCACTTTCAAACTACCATGAAATTTCATCATTTTTTAAATGGTGGTTTAGGAGGTTAAAAATTAATTAAATGAGAACTTCCTACACTTGAAAATACTCATTACCCATAGTACTAAGACTTAGATACTTAAAAATTAATCAAAATAAATAAAATACTCACTCAAACCCATTTAAAAGTTTGTAATGAAACAACCTAAAATTTTGAGTACTTAGGGACTTAAATTAATTAAAAAGACTTAATTTACTTAGTTAAAAACCCTTTTAAATTGACTAAAAAGGGATTCTCATAAAATCAACTTTCAAAAGACTAAACTTCTATACATTTTTTCTCACAACCAAATAAATTCACACTATAAAGCATATGGAATTTAAATTACAAGCATATTCACATCACAATATTGCACATACTACACATGTTAGCTCATTCAAGCGAACTAAGATTAGCGTTTTATTTGTAGAACACAAATTTGGGTGTACCATATGACCTCAATTCTGATTGGTACATCACTAGCACACTTAAACATAGATATTAGTTCGTTACATACAATTATCATAACCAAAGCATCAATAAGTAAAAAATAAATTTTACGTATATCAACTAGATACATTTCTAATAAAATATTCTAATACATTCATATTTAATAAAAAACTAATTACACATTTCTTATCTACGATCACATTTATTGTCATAGAAACATTTCATTTTCCAACTAAACATTTTCTAGAATATGAAAATATGAATCAACTTATGCATACAGACAATGACTATTGAAGCATATTCATTACGTAACTCATAATCACATTTGACAATATTGAAATTCACTAGGAACATAATTTATAAGCATTGTATTAGAATCATTCATTAACTTGTAACGTGTCTTAATGCATCACTAAATATGGACTGATCACTTGAACCACTCACGTGAATCTCGTAGGAAGTAAAACAACCAAACTTAATCAACCAATAAGAAAATACCATCGAGATATGCTCTAGATCAATATGTACAAGCAACTTATAAATAATCCATAGACATTGGAAAGATAGAATCAACACAGGGTCAACACTTTTTACAAATATTTCCATGTTACCTAGTCTTTTGAGGCAAGGTTTTTGAACATGCGGGAGAAGAGTGACCTTACAACATCATTGAATAAAATTTGGTTCTTCATTATGTCCATGTAAACTTATATTTCACAAATGTCGATTTTCTTCTGTATACTTACTATCAAACATTGTGATATTAATGGCCAATCAATACCAAAAATGTAAAATGGCTTAAATATGTACAACGTTATTCGGTTGTATTAAGATAGAAATGGTAAGTCCAATAAAGGATATAGCAAATACATTGAGCAACAAACATAGTTTGTTCGAGGAAATTATATATTTATATTAGAGAGATGTAGAAATTTGGGGAAACCTAAATGACTTAGAGATTGAGAGATGAAAAGCAAGCAATACAAACTTGGGGAGAAGTGGGAAGAAGAACATTGTCAAGAATTGGTTGAGTAGAGCATCAAACATTGAGTAGATTGTCATTTTGGAGTACGAGGTCCATATGCAAGTTGTAAATAATTATAAATAGTAAAATTATCCTTGCCTTGATGACAACATTGTAAAAGAAATTTTTACCCGTTATGGAAACTTAAAACATGGCCCATACATTCATTATTAAGAATCAAATGAATTAGTGAGTAGAGTCTATGGAACATTGTATTGTAATATCAACATTGTAGTTTCCTAGCTCGTGTCCAAGTAAAACCATCTACATCCCACCTCTCCATCAATGCCGCAAGGATATGATCATGATGATTTGTAGGATTATACTAACTGATTCTATGGGTTTCTAAGTTCTCAATCTAGGGGCATCACGTCTCCACTTAAATAATTTATATGTCCTCTAATGAATCCTCCTAGATATTGTTTTACTTCAATTCACTTTCAACATTTCATTTATGTACTTAAAACATAGCCTATGACCTAGTGTCATCTCAAACTTTACCAATACTCCAATCAATCACAAACAAAACTAACATTGAATGGAGAAAACTTAGTTATATAATGTGCTGAAATATGTTCATTTTTCCTTATGATAGATTATGGAAGTCGTGACTTATCTCATTTTACATTTCCTAATGTATACTACGTTGGGTATATTCTATAAAACCTTCTTCTAGGTTTGAGAGGTCACAAGAAGCATTGGGTATGTTCATTTTTCCGTATGATAGATTATGGAAGTCGTGACTTATCTCATTCATGCAAGTGATTTCACATTATATTTGTGCTTCATTTCCAAAACTATGTTTTAAACTTACCACTTGATCTAAAGCACATCTTCTATACTTTATATAGTTTTCGATACCCTACTTTGTACAACTTCTAACTTCTACCTTCCTTTCCTCCGGGATGCCCTTTCTCACTCGGGTTTCTTTTCTAAATCTAGAGAAACCTAACGCTTTAAATTTCCCTCTTTCATATTCATAGTTGTAGACCAATCATCTCTTTAGTCTCATCTTCTGACACCCTAGAGAATTACAGTGATCTCTAACTTAATTATCCCGAGCTCTCTACTCTTAGGCACAACCTTAGTGATATCTTTATTAATAGGATTTTTGGAAGTTGCAATCTTTTTACACACCACAAAATCTTGACACTAAGGGATTATAAAGTCCCAAATTGACCTAGCGTAGGTTCTAACATTAATACAACAACTAAGATACTACTGTAGTTTCTTAATAGGGTTAGGTAGTTGCCCGCACACCCACCTTCAAATTCGTATTTTACACAAAACAACCTAGTTTTCTTTGTTAAAATTACCGATACCTTTTTCAGTTAAATCCCCAAAGTCTTGTTGTCTCAAAATTTCTATTTTCCTTTCAAGATTCCCTTTATTTAGAATGAGTGATTTGGGCATCATCATTAAGTTGGTATACTACATATCTTCCAAAATTAAGCTTGTTTAATCTTAGTTAGGTCTACATAATAAAATACTTGCAAGAAAAAATTAGAAATATTGAACATATATGCTACATTTAAGTGAATCCTATATGAGAAATAAGATAAAGAAATTAACCAACTTCTTGCTAATTGTAAGTTTTATAATAAGCATTTGAAATGGTTGTGTAATAAACTTAACTAGGAAGGTACTTTCTTTAATTTATTATTACAATTATTTATTAGTTATGTCAATTTATAAATAGAGTCCATCTATGTATATTTTTGGAAAATAAATCTAATGTTTATTAAATTAGTATTATATGGAAAGAACATAATTATAGAATATTTAGAGGAATCCCATCTTTAGTGGAAACTGTACAATTTGTATAAGAAAGGGAAATTTCAAAAACTATAATGTCTTATATACATGATAATGATTCAAATTACCAATTGTGATAGTAATTTTTTTATGGATGGTCATTCTTAAAACCCTCAACTCAGGGCTTAATAAATCATGTTTTGAATAAACTAGACACTATGACTTAGTGCTGGTGTCAAACTCTTCTAACTTGAAAGGTGTTATACATAGGAATAGATGAAAGTGTGGTGAAAGTACCCCCTCAAATTACTTCTTTCTTTTCAGCTTTTGGCTGCTCTTCAAGAACGATCATTGATGATTTAATGAATTCTACCACAAAGTTGTATTGTTTGAGCTTTGCCAATTCCTTGAAATGGCTCTCAGGGTCCTTTTTGTGAGATAGATCAATTAGTCTTCTTCTAAACTCATGATAGCTGTTCATGAGTTTATGACCTTAAGCGACAAATACATAGTACCGCCATTCATGACCTATACCTCAGACATGACGGGTGGAAGACTTAAGTGCATCTTGTTAAATATGAGTTTAAGTGATATGTGTGTGTTTAACTTCTAAGCCTGAGCATGACATGTATAGTTATTTAATCCATCAAAACTATAAAGTGTTATCTTTATTAATGTCTATTGTGATTTGATGCTATAGTTATGTTCCATAGGCCTTTATTCATTTCTTTACCTATTTCTCATGTTTAAATTACATAAAAAATTCAGCGATATTTCTACCTGAACCTTTAGTGCAAAGGAACTATATTCGTTGTAGCAAGTTATTATATTATCTATAATCTAATTCCAGTCCTTCAACATAAGATGTCTTTCTTCCCTCTGAAGGAAAGTGGTTTGAAGGATTCTTACTATAAAATTCATGACAATCTTGTTAATTTTGTTTTTATTTTTTATTGAAGTACTCCCTTAACTAGTATAATTTTGGGATTCTCTAGGGATACTCAAGTTCAACACTGTCTCAACCCACTAGGCCTTCATATTTGGTAATTAATTTTGGACTTAAATAAGTGTTGTAAATCATGCATTATCCTTTTTTGAATTTGAATTGACCCTGTTATCTTTTCCCTTCACCACAAACGCTTCTATTTTTAGGCCTCATTACTCTAATTCTACATTTTAATCCTCAGCATCTCTTCAAATGCTTTCATTTTCTCCCAAAAACCTTGAAGTTCTCAGGTGTCGCAGGTCTACCTTTCCATAGTTCATAAGGTGTTTTACTATTGTTGACTATGATTTGTCATCAATTTAGAATGTAGACTGTTGTATGAAATGACTGCTTCCAAAATGTGTCTGATAACTTGGACCCATTTAACATAGTTCTTGCCATCTCTTGAACAATTTTAGTTTTCTTTTTACAAGTTCATTTACTGTGGAGTCCTCACAACTGAAAGATGTCTCTTTGTCCAATGATGTTCACAAAATACTTCAAATTCCTTTGAAGTGAAATCACTTCCTCGATCTGATCTCAGGTACTTAATGTTTAGATCACTTTTATTTTGAATTGAATGCCTTAAACTTTTCAAATGCTTCTTCTTTTCTTTTAAAAAGATAAGCCATGTCATCATAGAATAATCATGAATTAGTAACATAAAATAGCTCTCACCTTGCAAGCCTTTTGTTCTTGTTGGCCCACAGAGGTCTATATGGATAAGTTCCAAGGGTTTTGATGTTGAATACTGCTTCGATTTGAAACTTGCCCATGTTGGCACTGTTTGTAGATAGTATTTGAAGGCTGCACTGTGCTTGGCCTGCACTGTGCTGATTTTTACTAGATTATCAGAGTTAAACACTTATCTTCTTGCACTATGTAGCATGTTTCTCCTTTGATTTCACTAAGAATGTAAATATTGTTTATAGTTCTATTTTTATCAGCGACTAGCTTTCCTGTACTTACTTTTCTGATTTCGCAACCTTCAACACGAAATGTGAGTGTGTCCTTGTTCACACATTTGATTAACACTTAGATGATTATGCTTCAAACCTTCAATATATAGAACATTTTTAGTTTTAGTTTTTCCATTTTCAAGGTTAAGAGCACCTTTTCCTATTATCCTCAATGTAGCACAAAACTACTTCTAGAAAAACGTACTTTGTGTCCAAAGTTGGTGTACTTATAAGAAATAACATTATAATCCACTAAAGGAGCAAATGAATTATAGTTCCTATTTGAGAACACATAAGGACTTCTATTCGTGTTGCAAACAAAGTTATTTATTATAAGTGCCCTACAATATATTATTTTATGACCTAAGTGATTACACAAAAAACAATAACCAAAGAGATAATGTTGAAACTTGGGCATGCACATTTGCCTTGTAGGAAAGGACTTTCTGAATTTTTCCTTGTTATCTTTTTGGAGGAGTGCTTGCTTTTTGTAGGACATGTGTTAGAATGCATAAGACAACTCAGAGGGGTGGTGAATCTGTTGTATACTTTTAAAATATAAAAAACCCTCATTAACTCTTAGATCTGCATTAATTGTAAACCCTTATTTACCGTTAACCCGTTAACCCTTAACTTGCATTAATAAAATGTAAACATGTAAAACAGCAATGCAAAGGCATTAAACACATAAGAACACTAGATTTACGTGGAAAATCCAAGAAGGGAAAAACCACGGTGAGGATTAGCTCACTAAAATATGAATTGCAACACTGAATATAGTAAGGCTCAGTGCCAAGAAAGATATAGAAAGGCTCATTGTCGGTGGCTCACTCCCAAAGGACTCATTGTCCAGAAGAAAAAAGGGATGGCTCACTGCCAATTTGAATTGCTTATAATGCATCTCTCATATGTCGAAAGTACAGTTCCACTGAAAGACAAACAACACATCAAACAGACTGAAATGTAGACACCTTTTGCTCAATCGATTAGGATGTGATAGGCATTAAAGCTCGTTCTGAAATCAACACACTTGATCACTTTCGCATCTTTTGCATCACACACTCTCTCACACTTAATCCATACAACAATTCACCTTGCATTTATACAACAATCTCAATTAGGTCGGCGTTAATGAAACATATACACCTCCACCATGTAACACCAAATAGGTCGGCACCAAACACTTCCACAATATAGAGAAGTGAATCCGAACCATGCCATTACTTAATTGGGAACCAAATCTGCATAAACATGCTTCTAAACACTTCCTTAATCAAGAATTATCCTCTAGAATTAGCACTAGCACGCTAGGTCGACCAAACTTGCACTAATAGTAACAAGCGACACAAAACACACCTTTCAAGGTCCGTAAACATCCCGTAGACGACACAACAACACTTCATGCTATTGATATAACATCTTAGAATACTCCAACATCATCATCTAATATTGTGCACAACCATTACTATCACAGACATCCAACAAATCTGATAACCTTGCAGAACAATTGATCACTTGAAACTTCAAGGGAAGGTAGATACACACGTGATAAGCATGTTCCCAGATCCGCAACACGAGAAACTTCATTGCAGAGAAATGCAGAACAGTCTTATTTCTCCTAGACAACACTGTTTCGCAGTTCGCACACTGGTCAACAAGACTTATTTTGCCACATGATCTAGAACCTGAAACTCTAATTATAACACCTCTAAATACCTCTGATCATCATTGCCAAACCGCATGGGCATATCTTCAACAATTATGAAATGTGGAGAAAAACACTAGACACCACTTTGTCAGGCTGAACTCTTTTTTATTCATATTTTCTGAAAAGCACTTGGAAACCAAGCATCATGAATACCAACTCAACATTTGCAACACCTTATCAGCATCATCAACCACATAAGAGGTTTATATCCACAAGCATATACTTATCATTGCTACATTAGAGGTTGAAACCAATGATTATACTAATCAGAACATAGTGCAACCAACACACTTATTCCCTCTAGGGTTGACGTCAAGGCAACAAAGCTCCGTTGACATGAATGATAACACAAGTTTCCAACAATCTCCAAACTTCCAACAATCTACCCGTTTGTCATTGATGGCAACGCTTGATATGAAAATCCATCAATAACAACAAGAACTAGTAACAACACATACTGCTCACTTGTACACACTGCTCCCCCTTTACACAAGCATTTATGTTAAGCTAACATTCTCCCTCTATGGTCTTCAGAGATATGTCTTTTGGAAGAGCCTTTGTGAAAATTTCAGCAACCTCATTCTTAGTAGGCACATGAAACCAACCTGCTTCCAAGAAAGAAAGCACCACCACTTTTACTTTTTTTGTTATCTACACATCTAGCCCAATCTACATCTGTATATGCACTCAAAGAGAAGTCAGTATCCTTAGGATACCACAAACCATATGTTATGAAATAACTTGCACAATAGAAGAATATGATATGAAATATGCTGCAAATACTTGATAATAACTGAGAATAACAAGGGGTAAACCTCCAAATATCTTTAATGCGAACACACTTCACAATATGATGATGAAATAAGACTCGCAACCTCCTATATATACGTATTTATGCCTAGGATATCACTTAGGCCGACTTAGACACCCCTATATAAGACTTAGGCCGGCCCAACCAACTAAATAATAATATAATAATGATAACATGACTTAATTAGGAGTTAAGATAGCCACTGCACTTGCTGTAAAAGGACTTGATAACGCAATGAAATGTGCATATTTAGTGAGGTGATCAACTACTACGATGATGACATTATGACCTTTAGATTTAGGCAGCCCTGTGATGAAGTCCATGGATACCTCTTCAAAATGCTGGCTAGGAATAGATAAGGGCTGCAAGAGACCTGGTGTCTTAATTGTTTTCCCTTTATTCCTTTGACAAACCAAATATTTAGCCACAAATTTTTGAACATCACCTTTTAGCCCTTCCCAAAAAAAATCTTGCTTGACTCGATGATATGTCTTCAAAAATCCTGAATGATCACCAACTGGAGACTCATACAGCTCTGTGAGAATCTTGTGTTTAAGAGTGAAATTCTTGTAGAGATACAAACGCTCTTTATACCAAAGAGTATCTCCCTTCCAACAAAACTTATCTGAACTACTACGATCACTTTTTAATTGTTGGATGAGATTACTTGTCGCAACATCATTTTGCCACTCTGCTTTGGCTTCCTCCACCCAATTTGCTTGTAATATTGAATAAGGCTTCATCTTTCTCATCCTTCCTTGAAAGTGCATCTGCTACAATATTTTCCTTCCGTTTCTTATATACAATCTCAAAGTCATATCCTAACATCTTAGTGACCCATTTTTGTTGCTCTTCAGAAGATAGTCTTTGTTCCAAAAAATATTTTAGGCTATCATGATCTGTCTTAACCTTGAAGTCTCTACCCATAAGGTAAGGCCTCCATTGTTTAACTGCATGAAGGATTGCTAGCATTTCCTTCTCATAAATAGGTTTTAGCTGATTATAATCCTTAACTGATCCTGTTTGTTGAAGTTTAGCAAGCTGGCTGAAGAAGTTGTATGTCACGCTATTGCTATATATTGTGCTTGGAGTTCCTCTGTAAAAATTGACCATGAGACAGTGAGGCCCTTTTTCCTTCGATGAGTGCAAAGCCAACGATACCAAATGAATTGATATGGTTCTAGATATAGGGAAGCCATCGTGACCTTTTGTCCATTTGGGATTTGGTGTACTTCAAAAAAATTCTCCATTTGGTTTATCCATGTTAGAGGATCCTTGCCATCAAACTTGTGCATATCCACCTTTGGAAATAAATTCCTAGATCCCATAGGAGTATTAAAACTTGTGTCAATGCTAGTTGACCTTGAATTTTCACCTTGGTTGCTTGAGAACTCCTTTCTTGGTTCAGTCATATAGGCGCTTAACATGTTTCGTATATCCGATATATCTCCTCTTAGGTCACACATATCCATCTTCATTGAGGAAATGTCTTCCTTGACCTTACTGATTTCCTCATTAGGATTAATATCCTCTATTGTTACCCCATCCTTATCAGGAGTCTTCCTTGGAGTGACAACATTCTTTTTGCCCCTTGTTGCAGGCCCCGTCATGATGGGAACTAATGATTTTGAAATAAATCACACAAATGAAACTTAAATTCTCTGAACGGTCGTAATGGAAGAAATGCAAGACGTCCAGCCCCTTTGCCTTGGGGCGACAATATTGGACCGTTGGCTTTACCAGGACATCATGAATTGCCCAAGGGATCACGCAAGTTTTTCCTGAGATTTCATGGCGATGGTACTAAACATCCAGATGAACATTTATCAGCATTCACAGCGGCTTGTTCCGTCTTGCATGTTGGACATGAAGACATCGCCGTTCGTCTTTTCGTGGAGACTCTTGAGAACAACGCAGCAGATTGGTTCAATAATCTTGAACCAGGAATTATTACTAGTTGGGCTATCATGAGCGAAAAGTTTTTGGCAAGATTCAAGCCTGCTGAAGACAATCACAGATTATTTGCACAACTCTCAAATTCGAAGATGGAAAAGCATGAACAGATGAGAGAATTCGTGGCAAGGTTTAATCGTCTTGTTACACGTCTTTCTCACACTTTGAATCCATCTGATGAGATTTTGATGAGTTCTTTCATCAACGCGTTGCCGTCAGAAATTGCCTTTTTCCTGAAGATAAGCGAAGAAGAAGATTTACAACACCTTCAGGAGGAAGCAATCAAGCTTGAAGATAACATGATTACAACCGGCAAGATGAAAGATGATTCGATCAGGCCGCTCGTACAAGCGTTGGCTGATCCGTTGCTACAAAAGGTAGCAAATGAGGTGACGATATTAAAACGACAGTCACCACCTCAAGGGCAACCAGCCTTGCCCTCACCACCTTTTCAATCACAACCAGCATATCAGCCGAGAAGGAATAACTTTCAGCCGTATAATAATTTCAAGTCAAAGTTTCCGCAAGGAGAACCGAGACAAAAGAATGAAGCTGAAAAGGCCGCAGTCTTTTGCACGTTCCATGATTCAGCAGAGTATACCGGGGCTACTTGTCCGGAAAATCAAAGAATGAATCAGCTCATGGGATTTGCCGATTCCGCTCCTAGTTCAGACTTTATACCTTCTAGTTCAAACGTCGTCTCTTCACAACCAGACGAGTTTGATGGCGACTCCGCAACGGGATATTTTGATAGAGAACCCGTTAATGAAGAAGAAGAAGAATCCCGTTGTTTTTCTCTTGCAGTGAATCACGAAAATATCACCTCACCTGTGTTCACACGTGCTCAACATTTCAAAGCACAGAAGGAGGAAGAGGAAAAGCGGAATTTGAATACAAAAGCAAAGGAAGTAGCTTCTACTTCTAATCAAAAACCTTCCCAAGAAAATATCTTGCCAGCAGCTTTAGATACGTCTTCAGCAAGTTTTGACATCGTTTCTTCCATGATGAAGACGAAGGTACAGATATCTCAGCTGGAGTATTTACAAGATCATCCAGAGCAGTTGGATAGGATCTTGAACGTTCTTAAGAAGAAGAATGTCGTTCAGCCGACATTGTTACAATCCTCAGTTCCTGCAGAAGAAAAGCCAAGGCCGTTTTATATATCTTTATATATAGGAGGTTTCAAGCTGAGCAATTGCATAATTGACAGCGGAGCTTCGGACAACGTTATGCCCTTACAGATTATGAATGCGTTGGGACTTTCATGCACCCCGACTCAGGAAAAGTGTTATTCACTTGAGTCCAAACCTGTGCCGTTAGTTGGTCAACTCAAAGATGCGCAAGTAAGGCTAGCGTCATGTCCAGAAAAGAAGATTATGATGACTATCCTAGTAGCTGATATTCCTACCAGTTACGGGATGTTACTTAGTAGAAGTTTTTGCAAGGATCTCGGAGGAGAAATACAGATGGATTGGTCGTTCGCGACAATCCCATTAAAGAAAGGCACTTTCAAGTTAGAGCCAGAAACCAAATCAAAGTTTACAGTGGTGAAGTCCCAGGACCCACATGCTCAAGTGTTATATCAAGACACGGGTCCAGGCACATACGCTATGGTGTCTGAGGTGACAGATGATTGTCAAAATTTTGCACTTTCCACCGAATTATCAAATGAAGAATCGGAGATGTGGACGATGCAGTTTGATGGCAGTTGTTCGACTTCAGGTTCCGGAGCGGGAGTAGTGATCATCTCTCCCGAAGGTCGTTTATATCCTTTTGCATATAGGTTGCAATTCGATTGCACTAATAATACTGCAGAATATGAGGCGCTTTTGTTAGGTCTCAAAAACGCAAAGGATATGGGGATCAAGCTGCTTCAAGTTGAAGGAGATGCAGAGCTGATCGTAAAGCAGGTCAGAGAGCAATTTCACGTGAGAAAGAATCGTCTCCAGAACTATAGGCAGAGGGTATGGAATGCAATTGACTGGTTCGATGCATTTAATATCAAATATATTTCAAGAATGAACAATAGCAAAGCTGATGCGCTTGCAGTTTCAGCCGCTCTTTTTATGCCTAACTCTGACTTTCGTCAGAATTCATTTGCTATTGAGTTAATCTATAGACCAGCTGTTCCTGATAATTCGGACAACTGGCAAGTCTTCAGTGATGATGAAGATATCAAAGAATTCCTTGTCATGGGAGACAACTACAAAGAATTGTTCTTTGAAGGGAGTTTAACTCCTCACAGAGAGTCAATTACTGAAGAATCTAAGGTTATAGAGTCTGGGATCATACAATTGAAAGGAAATCAGATTCCTAAAGGTTTTGTATCCTTAGAGGATATTTTCGACAGGCACGATCATTACATCCAAGATCAGAAGAGGTCAGGGGTGAATACTTCATCAGAATATCGTCAAGTCAACATAGGTACTGAAGACAAGCCTAGGTTTGTAAATTTGGGCAAATGTTGTACTTCTGAAGAGACTGAGAGGTTTATTGCCTTGTTCAAGCAGTACAAGGATGTTTTTGCCTGGTCATATGAAGATTTAAAGGTCTTCACACCCGTTGAATTATCTCACACAATTCCACTGAAGTCTGAAGTGAAGCCTTTCAGGCAGAAACAAAGACATTACAATCCGCGAATTCAAGATACTATTTATGCGGAAATTCAGAAAATGGTGGACTCCAGAATAATTTTTCCTATTCATCATTCCACCTGGGTATCAAATATCGTTCCTGTGCGCAAAAAGAATGGAGAAATCAGAATTTGCGTTGATTTCAGGAACTTGAATCAATCGTCCTTAAAGGACAACTATCCCTTACCAATCATGGAGCATACATTGCAGACAGTTACCGGATCGGAAATGCTATCACTTCTTGATGGTTTTTCTGGTTATAATCAAATTGCAGTGGCTGAGGAGGATCAGATCAAGACAGCTTTCACCACGCCGTGGGGAACGTTTGCTTATGAGAGGATGCCTTTCGGCCTTATCAACGCCGGTGCTACTTTTCAGAGAGCCATGGATTTAGCGTTTGGGGATCTTAGGAATAAGATCATAGTCGTCTATCTTGATGACTTAACCGTTTTTTCAGATAAATGGAGTGATCACTTTTCACATCTTGTGAAAGTGTTCGAGAGATGTAGGTATCATAAAATATCTTTGAATCCGAAGAAGACAATCTTTGCGGTAACGGAGGGCAAATTACTTGGCCATATTGTTTCCAAAGAAGGTACCAGAATAGATCCGAATCGGGTGGATTCAATCAGAAACCTATCTCTTCCTACAAGCAAAACACAGGTGCACTCTTTTTTCGGTAAAGTTAACTTTATCCGAAGATTCGTACCTGATTTCTCAGAGCTGACAAAAGAGATTTCAGCAATGATGAAGAAGACGTCTACTTTTGTATGGACGAACGAAGGCAAGTAGGCCTTTATTAAAATAAAAGAAGCTATTGCAAATGCACCAGTGTTAGTTCGGCCTAACTTTCAGAATGATTTCATTCTTTATTGTTACGCGTCAGAACATTCATTGTCTGCCATTTTGACACAGAAGCTCAGCGAGGAGGGAGAATCTCCTATTGCTTTTATGAGTGCTAATTTCAAAGATGCTGAGATGCGTTATTCCCAGATCGAGAAGAACGCTTATGCTGTCGTCAGAGCTGTCAAGAATTTCAGATTTTATCTTTTGAATTCACATACTACGGTGTATGTCACTGATCCAGCAGTAAAAAGTGTGCTTACTCAGCAGGAGATGGGCACGAAAAGAGGAAATTGGATTGCAAGAGTTCAAGAATATGATCTGGAGATTAAGCCGACCAAGCTTGTTCGCGGGCAAGGTCTTTGCAGATTATTGGCGGAAGATGGAGATCGCAAGTTCAAGAGCAATGGTGGAATTGTTTCAGATCAAGAAATAGAAGAAGATCTTCCTTTGGTCTTATTAGTTAATTCTGCAGAAGAATGGTACACACCTTTATGGTATTATTCAACGTATGGAGAATGTCCACGTCACATGGACAAACAACAGAAAAGAACATTAAAATTGAAAGCACAGAATTTCGTGCTAGTTAATAACGTTCTGTACAAGCGTGGCCTTGACGGAACTTTTCTATTATGTGTCGGAAAGGATCAGCAGCGAAGGTTGTTAGAAGCTTTTCATAATCAGGCATGCGGAGGACACTTTTCATCGAGGGTCACTGCATTTAAGATTCTACGAGCACAGTTTTATTGGCCAACTATGTTTCGTGACGCATATGATTGGGTGTACAAATGTAAGTTATGTCAGCAGTTTGCCGGTAAAGTGAAATTGGCATCTTTTCCACTCAGGCCAGTTGTCATTGATGCTCCATTTCAGCAGTGGGGTATTGATTTTGTAGGACCTGTCAATCCAGTTTCCAGTAAGGGGCATGTGTTTGTCCTTACAGCGACAGACTATTTTATGAAATGGGTTGAGGCAATTCCTACTGAACGGGCTACGTCCGAAGTGGTTTGCAGCTTTCTAAAAGAGAATATCATTTCTCGCTTCGGAGTTCCTCGGAAAATTGTGACTGATAATGCTACTTGCTTCTCGTCAGAGGAGATTTTGAGTTTTTGTTTTGATCAGGGCATCATGTTGTCCCATTCATCAGATTATTACCCTCAGGGTAATGGACAAGCCGAATCTTCCAATAAGAACATTGTCACAATTATACGCAAGTTGGTTGAATCAAATCAACGAACTTGGCATACTAAGTTATATGATGCCCTTTGGGCTGATCGTATAACTCCTAAAAGAGCTATTGGCACCTCGCCTTTTATACTTTTGTATGGTACAGAAGCTATTCTGCCTATTACATTGGAGTTGTCTGCTTTACAGCTGGCATCAGCAGTGGAAGATGAAGAATTTCATGATCCTATTCAGAAGAGGATATTGCTCCTGATGAAACTTCAAGAGGAAAGGACGGAGGTTGTTGATAAAATCACTCAGCACCAGGAAAGAGTGAAGAGAATTTTTGATAAGAAAGCACGTCATAGAGACTTTCAAGTTGGAGATCTAGTCCTTTTGTGGGACAAAAGGCATGAGCCAAAAGGAATGCATGGAAAATTTGATTCCTTATGGTTAGGGCCCTTCCAGATTCATGAATCTACAGGAGAGAACACTTATATTCTCTCACATCAGGATGGAAGGCTCTTCCCGCTTCCTTATAGCGGGCAATATCTTAAGCACTTCAACCCTCCGGGGGAGGAGTAATATTGTAAATATTTTGTAAGTAATTTTTTATGCTTTATCGTTATGTTGTTTTGTTTTTCCCCGTTTTGTGATGTTTTGTCGTGTATTAGGTGATTTAAGTAGTCTTGTTTAGGTGATTTTTAGGTTAAATTCTTAGGAAATTTAATGTTATAGGTGATTAGGGAAGTCCTGACTCCATATACCCAACTTATAAGTCACTGGTCTACGAAACATTGAGATTCTAGGGATCTCCTATGTCGTAAGTATCCGACATGGTCACCAGACGGAGCCTAATGTTGTACGCAAAACCAAAATTTTTGCTTCACTAAGGCATTTTGCTTAATTGAGTCTTAATCTTGTTAAAGTGTTGTCAAATGGTCGTTTTTGGGGTTTTCAGATATGGAGTTGGTGTCAATACTATGTCAGTCTGTTACTGAAAAGATTTAAGAAAAGTGAAAATCTGAACGGGAATCATTAAAATTTTCTATCTCTGGAGAAGGAAGCACTTTCTTAAATGGGCGCCCTATCTTTTAGGGGTCCAGATCCTGTTTTTAGGGTTTGTCACCTTCAGCAGACATTCGTCCGGCATCACGTCAGCTTCGCAGTAAGCTATCAAGCCTGTCAAACGGACCTGTTTTGAGCAAGTTGTGAAAGATACAACGCAAAACAAGGCGAAGGTGAGAATTGGCTAACACTGGTAAAAAGCGCAGCTTTTGGGAATGGCGCCTATCTTTTTGAGGTGCCAAATGAAGGTTTTTGGCTAAATGCCCCCCCAAGATGTTTATCTCACATTCGTTCGAGCTTCGCGACGCATCCGTCATTGGGTGAATCTGAGTTGCTGAAGCGTCTGAACTGGAGGTCAAACATAGGGTCAAATCTTAGTCAAAATATCAGAAGAAAAAGCAAAAGAGCACATTTTGGGAAAGGCGCCCAAGCTTTTCAGGCCTTTAATGCCTTCTTTCTGATGATTTCGTGTCCGTGTCCCAGTTTTCGTTGCCTGTCTTCGAGATCGAAGATGTCTTATCAACCAGAGGTTTTTATATTATTTTTGTCGTTTCCGAAATGGCTAAGTCCGGAATGAAAAGAGCAACTTTTGAAAGGGCGCCTTGTTTTCACCCTCGATGATGTTTGGGAAATGTGCCCGGGTGAGAAGTCACCCAATGAACCTAAGATCCCCTGAAAGTTGATAAATCGGTTATGAAGGATTTGTTTTCCCTTCGTCTAAATGCGGAAGTTGAAATTTGACTAAGTCGAGAAAGCGCAGCTTTTGGAAAAGGCGCTTGGATTTTTGAGCCTTCAGATGACAGTTTTATGACGTATAGTCTCAAGATATCTTTTGATCAGTTTTTACTCAGCTGCAATGCACCTGTCAGCCAGCCAATCGGAGAAGTCAGTCAACCAGTGTCAAGGATGAACAGAGGTCCCGACAGAGGTTTTAGCTTAAATTTTCATCAAATTTGGCTAAGTCTGGAATTCGCTTGAGAGTTCAAAGTTGAATTTTCGAAAGTGAGTTGAATGGACGCCTTAACTGGAGTTCTGACTGCAGTTAGACTGAACGATTTCTGGGTTGTCATCTTCAGTTCATATATTGGCATGTGGAGTGATCTTTCAGTTTGCATGTCGAGTTAACTAGTTTGCATGTTCAGTTAACTACCTTGCATGTCGAGTTAACTTGATTGCATGTTCACTTAACTGAAGATTATCACTGAATGTCAACTGAAGTTTACATGCATGGCGATTTTGGTTGCAATTGTGAAGATTTTAGTGAAGATGGCGCTTCATCAAATGTCAACTGAAGTTCAAAAGGGACGAATTGAAGCATGAAGCATTATTTTGTGAAGCATGAAGCATTTTTAGTGAAGTATGGCGAATTTGAAGTTGTTAACTTCACTCATCAAAAGGGTCGCTATATTTAGTGTTTGAAAAGTGAAGCATGAATTGGTGAAGATGGCGCACTTTTCAAGGGAATGGCAACTTTAGTTCTAAAAGGGTTGCTATATTTAAATTATATTTGATTAAAGCACATGAAGTTGGCGCATTCTTGAAGGCTAACTGAAGTTCCAAAAGGCTAGCTATTTTTAGCATATTTATTGCATGAAGATGGCGAATTTCTCTTTGCAATCAACATTGTTAACTAAAGTTTTCAAAAGGGCACGCCTTAGGTTAAATTTGATGAATCCAAAGCAAGGTTGAAGATGGCGAACTTGATAAGATGGTTAACTGAAGCTAAAGTCGCATGGTTGAGTTGAACTGAAGACTTGAAAGGCAAACCCTAATGCATAACCACTTATTGAGCTTGTTCGAGTTTCAGTTAACTATAATAAGGACCAATGAGAAGCCAAGCGCCATTTTTAAGCATGCTTTATTTAGTGCGAATTTTCTATGATGAAATTCTATATATTTCAAGAATGGCGTCCATTATTTCATCATCTTTTGCTCTGAAGCTCTTATTCTTTTTGAGCGACCAGCAAGCTTAAGGTGATTCAGGTGTCCGTTTTCAGCATTCTTCGAAGCAACGAGTTCAGATTGTTCAGAGGAAGTCGATTCTAGACTTTATTTCCACTTTGCATGCAGGTTTTATAAAGATTCGAAGAAGAGATTTGCAGATTTTTCAGAAGCAGACAAGCAAAACTTTCTATCTTCTGTCTTATTTCTTCTATTTCTCACCTTAGGTACTTTCTTCGCATGTCAAAGAAATTCAAATACACATTCAGAATCTGATCATCTGGGTTCTCATATTTCAGCGTTTGCAACAAGACCCACTTCTTAGATTTTTTCGAGAAAATCGCCCCGTAGTCTTCATTCTGAAGCTCTGAGCCTTTTTCCGAGAATCTCTTTGCATGTGGGCTTGAATCACATTTTTTCGAGAATCCAGCTATCTGGGTTTGTTCAGAATTCAGTTGTGCACAAAACCCATGTTCCAGAATTTCTTCGAAAATTTCTTCTGTCAGAAGCTATTTTTAGCCTTGTCCAGAGTTTTTCAGAAAGTTCTTCAAGTATATTCGACTTTACAGTCAAAAGTCATCATTTTCAAAATGCAGTTCAATCTCATTGATTACAAGGTGAAATCAGCCCTTACACATAATTTCATCAAAACGTCAGATACAGACCTGAATCATGTTTATCCAGTGGTCAATCTGAGCAGTTTGGAGAATGTTAGCAGCAATTCGATGAAGAATCTTGAGCGTTCTGGGTTGCTGGCAGCGGCATCCATTCCTGTTTCTATCTTCGATCTTGAGTTTGTACTTGCTTGCATTAAGCATTATGACTCGTCTTCACGACAGATCAGATCGGTTGATGGAAGAGTGGTTTGCAGTCTCAAGCCGAAGGATATAGAGAAATGTTTTGCTATTCCTCCTCGTTCAGATAACTTTACTGTTGTTCTTGAAGCTTGTGAGAAGATATGGGATGCTGATCATCAACGTTCACAGAGAAAAGTTGCTCAGAAATGGTTGACAATTCAGAAAACTAACTTGCCTAAGAAGGTTGGTCGTGGTGAATTTAAAGGGGAAGTTGCTGTTTTGATAACCTTACTCAATCGAGTTACCGGTCAATCAGATGCTAATACTTTCCGTCCATGGATGTTCTACCTAATTACCAGAATCCTTGATGGCACAGAGCGTTTTGATTGGGCTATGTTGATTAGTGATTGCTTACATCAGCAAATTACTAACTTTCTCAAGTATCACGAGTTTCATATGATATCCTATTTGGTCTACTTGGTTGCATTTCAAGGTAGCTACAGACTTCTTAAAACCAATGGTACTCTCGGTGTTCAGCATTCATGAGTATTATCCACAGCTAGAGTTTTCTCAGTCTGAGCAGGACTTCCGGGTAGTAAATGATCACTTTTCCATGAGAACCGTGAGAGATCTTGATGATGAGATGCACATTCGTATTTCAGCCGAGGCCAAATCAGCAATGGAGACTTGGGCAGATTGGTTCATACAGTTTCCTACTTTTACATACATCCGAGTTTATGGTTATGTTGGAGAGCCTCTGATGTTGCCAAGATATCCGTCAGACAAGATTGTCTTTATGGAATTCCTCAGGCAAATGCAGCATGTTCACTTCTTTCTTCGTAGTCGTCATAAGGCTGCGGCAAATTTTCCATTCTCATTGGGAATTTTCACATGTGATGCAGCAACAGATGCCAGGCATATGTCTACTGAGATTGAAAGGTTCAAACTCAAGCCTTATACTGAGAGGCGTTCCTATGATCCTCTTGGACATTATGCAAATCGGTTAGAGCGAGGGATTGCACATGCGCCAGCACTTGAAGATTTCTGGGCAAATTGTGAAGATGAATTCGAGGTCCGTCGTCGTCACTACTGTAGACTCACTATTGGTCAGCTCTCTGATTACCTATCAGAAGATGTTGATGGTCTATCCGATGATGATGGAGAAGTTCTTCTCAATTCTTATGTTAAGGATCAAGTTGCTCGGCAGCCACTTCGCTCACCTGATTGGTATGCCAAGGAGAATACTTCTATCGAAGAGGTTTCCAGATCAGTTATCAAGACTAGCAAGTTATTCTTGGAGAGCAAACGGACACGGAAGTCAGTTCCTGTAGCAGAGCCGCCAAAGGGTTTCTCTTCGTTGCCTTCTACTTCTAGAGCAAGACCTAGAGTCAAGGCCATTATTATACCTCCTGAAGGGGTTAGACTTAGTGGAAACACGGGGAAAAGGGCTACTGGTAAAAGGAAGCAGAAACAAATTGAACATGTTCCTGAGGTTCCAGTAGAGACAGTCATTCAGGCTGAGCCTCACGTTTCACCTCCTCGTTCGCCTCACGTACAGCCCATTGACATAGATTCTGAGCTTGAGACACCAATTCAGGCTGGATCGGAGACACCTGAACCACCACAGGTTGATACATCAGGGACAGTCTCTCCGCGAATTGAGAATATTGTTCAGTCTTGTTGGCTCGAGAAGTCTTTAGGGAGACAGAGGCGTGAACCATCATACAACCTTGATTTATCTAAGTTCGGTGAACCTTATCAGAGAAGGTCAAACAAGAAGATAAAGAAATAGGTGCACATTGAGAAGACTCCTGAATCCGAGATTGTTATTGAAGTTGTAGTTCCTCCAGAGGGTAAAAGCTTAGATGAAGTCGAAGTTGGTGACTTTACATTCACTAAGGCTAATCTTGGCAGGACTACACGAGAGATAGATGTATCTCTTCTTAAGATTGTTACCAATAATCTTGAAGAGCGTATCACCAAAGATGGAGAAGATAAGGCATTACTTAAAGCTGAAATTGGTCAACTTCGTCGATACATTTCTGATCTTGTTCATGGGAATTCGAGTAGAGCACCTGTTCTTCCTCAGCATACACCTGCAGAACAACAAAAATTGGATCAGTTGGTTAGTCATGGAAGACTTTTAGACAACTGGATTGATAATTTAGTTGCTGCTGGTAAAACTCTTCTTGCAGATCTTTATCAGTTGAGAAGTGATGCGCATAAACTCCGTCAGGGTGTTCAGTCGCTTGAGATTGCAGTTGCAGAGAACTTGGCAAAGGATCGTGTTCTGGTATCTCAGTTATCAGTTGCATATGATGCCTTGGAGATTGTTGAGAATCAAGAAAAAGTTTTTATTTGGAGAGAGCAGCACCTTCTCAGAACAGAAATATGTGAGAAGATCTCTTCCAAATTGTTTTCACTCAAGGATGATGTGATTGGAGTACTTGCACTGGTCAGTGGCTTCGTTGTTCAGATTCCGTGTCATTATCTTCTGGAAGATGGCACGTATGTTGAGTTGGATAAAGTTCAAGTAGAGTTCGAGAAGCTGATTCGTGACAGCCTTGAAGGTGAACCTATGGCGCCTAGGTTAGAGAATATTTCAGTAATTGCAGCCAGTTTCAGAAAGGCGACTGAGGAGTGTAAAGATGGCATGCACACAATCACAGAAAGTGGCAGAGAACTAAAGAAACAGACTGTTGTTTTGAACAGTGTCAAAGTGCCGGATGACAGAGAGATCGATGAGTTCTTGGTCGAAGTGTTAGACCGAGTTGATATGGAGTGATCTGCCAGTTCGAACGTGCAGTTAATTTCAAGGGTTGAGTCCTGAGCAGCAGTTAACTTGACTTCCAGTCTTCAGTTCACTTGCTGACTTAACACATGCTTATCTCATCCTTGGAATTATCAACAGGAGTTAGGGTTAGGGTTTCAGTTAAGCGAAGGTAGTGTCGATTAACTTTGCTTTAAATAAGGGCGTGCATGCTTGCACATGGTCCATTTAGGTTATTTGTACCAGTTAAGCGATGGTAGCTTTCCAGTTAACTGTATAGTTTACTTCATTAGGGTTTGGCGCATAGCTTGCATGCATTGAAGAACTGTAGATGAACACAAGGTGATTTTAGGGTTCCCTACACCTTGATGTATATAAATAAGAGCTTTTGCTCATTTGTAATTAACTTTTGCTTGAGAGAGAAATATATGCTGCGCCTACCTTGCCCTCAATATTGCTCTTTTGGTATTTGTTCATGCGTCTTTGCTATTACAGTTAATTGTTATGCCACATAGGGTTTCATGCAATTGTGATAGTGGATTCTTTCCATAGTTTAGATAAATCTGTCTTGTGAATCTTTTGTCATTATTGATCAAGCGTTATGCCACATAGGGTTTCGTGAGATTGTGATGATAAATCTGTTTTGAGAAGTCTTTACTGTTATGATCAAGTGTTATGCCACATAGGGTTCCATAAGGTTGTCATGGTAAATACTTCCCTTAGTTTAGATAAATCTGTTTTGTGAATCTTTTATCATTTTAATCGAGTGTTATGCCACATAGGGTTTCATAAGATTGTGATGATAAATCTGTTTTGCGAGTCTTTACTATTATAATCAAGTGTTATGCCACATAGAGTTTCATAAGATTATCATGGTAAATTATTAAATCTGTTTTGTGCCAATAAACTTGTTCAGATTGAGATGATAGTTGCGCCACCTTGCCTTCAAGTAGAGAATCTAAACACGTTTATCATCTGATAGTCATAACCTTGCTCCGTTTTCTCATGCTCTGTTTTCTTGAGGGAACTGGATAGAATTGAAGTTATTAAGTTTAGTTGTAGTTAGTGAATCTGCGAAACCAGAGAAAACTCAGCTGCAACGTATTAGTTTTCAAGAAAGTCTTGTACCTCTACAGCTGAAACAAAAAGACAGGAATTAGTTTAGTTTATTTCCCTTTGCAGGTATTTTTGTAAAGCACAACGAGGGAGCTTCCCCTCCTAATTTGAAGAGCACTCATTGCGTAGTGTACATAGGCTGTTCGTAGCAACTCTTACTCCAAAGGTGTTAGTTGTTACGCCAACAGTGTGAGTACACACGGGTTTAGAGTCATCGATTCCAAACTTCCTCAGCAATTCCTTAGCATCCTTAGACTGTGATATGAATATACCTTTCTCTAATTGACTGATCTGCAAACCAAGGAAGAAATCAACTCCCCACACATTAACATCTCAAATTCCTTTTGCATTTTCTCTGCAAACTTCTTACACATTTTCATTTCCTGCAAAGATTATGTCATCAACATATACCACCACAATCAAGATTTGTTCTCCTTAAACTTTGAAATAAACATTGCTATATGCAGTACCTTTTTTAATGGTTGCTGCAACAAATACTTGTCTAAGCTTACATACGAAGCTCTCGGGGCTTGCTTCAGTCCATATAATGCTTTCTTCAACCTGCAAACCATATTTGCATCATTTGGCAACTAAAAACCTTTTGGTTGTTCAATGTATATGTCTTCTTCCAATTCACCATTCGAGAATGCAGACTTCACATTTATTAGATATACTTTGAAATCTTTGTGTGCTGCAAAAGCTAAAAACTTCTTGATAGCTTCCATTATTGCAATCAGAGCAAAATTTAGTACCAATCACATTTTTAATTCTCGGTCTTGGGCTTGGGACTAATTCCAAAGTGAGATTATTTTGTATCTAGTCTAACTAGTTTTTGATTGGTTTGACCAAATTTTCATCTTTGCATGCCTCAGTCGCTGTTTGTGGTTGCACTTTATAAAGTAAACAAAAATTTACTTGTTCCTCTGTCATAGCAGCTTTTCTTCTTGTTAGCATACCTTTTCTCTTATCTCCAATGATCTGATCTTTTGAATGATTCTTCTGCACGTGCTTATGAGTTTTATGATTGTTTTTTTTATCTTCTTCCTCTTCTATCGTCAACTCCGTTCCACAAATCAATGTAGTTAAGGAGTTCTAGGGGCTAACAAATGCCTGTTTATTCCATGATCTTCACGAAAACTGTTAAACTCATTTGAAGTAAACTCACCACCTAATTTAGACCTTAAACATACGATTTATAGATTCATTTCATTCTCAACCATAGCTTTAAATTCTTTAAACTTGTCTAGAGCTTCGAATTTTTCTTCGAGAAATGTATACCAAACCATTCTAGAGTAATCATCAATTAATTACATGAAATATTACCAGTCACCACATGGGCTTCTAATGATGGTAGGTCCACACAGATTTGTATGCTCTAACTCCAATGGACCTGTGGTAGAATACTCTTTTTTCTTGAATCTTGCCTTTGTTTGCTTTCCAACTTGACATTCTTTATAGATTGCATTGGTAGGGTTTGTAATCTTCGGTAGATCTCTCACAACATTAGTAGAGGTTATCCTTGTTGGGCTATCAAAATTGATGTGACCCATTCTTCTATGCCATAGCTAACTTTTATTAGTTTGAGACATAAATCATATTGTACCATTACCTTTAAGTTGATAGACATTACCTCATGTCCTTGTTCTAGCAGTGACCAGAATATAGGAGCTTCCTTTCTTGATTTCACAACCATCATTTTGAAAAACAAGATTATATCCTTTTCTACACATTTGTCCGACACTTAGAAGATTATGTCGGAGACCCTTGACATAAACAACATCATCTGTATTATGCTTTCCATGAAAAGTAATTGAACCTTTTCCACATGTCTTAGTAGATGTATCGTCATCAAACGTAAGAATACCACCACCATAATTCTCAAGCTTATCAAACGCACTCATGTCACCTCTCATATGATTTGAGCATCCATTGTGAGTGATCCAGTAATTCTTCTCCCCTCTAGCATGAAAAACAGTCAACATAGCTCCTTGAATGTTATGACCTGTTTCCAGAGCACTTTCCTTTACGCATCTTTCAAGATTAGTATAATTAGTTCTTGCATTTAAAGCCATGAACAAGCATTCATCACTATCTTCGTTTTGATAATCCGATTTTGCATCATCAGAAACATCGATGCCTTTTTCAACATAATAACTCTCCTTGATAAATTTACCCTTTTGATGCTTCTGTTTGTCATTAGTAACTTTGATTGGACACACTTAGATGCATAATGCCTATCTTTCCACAATTGAAATATTTGAAAGGTAGCTATTTTTTGTACTTTCCAGTACCCTTTTTCAATCTCCTCAGAAAGTTTGCTTCCATCGCATTAAGAGCATTTGGACTTGATTGTTTGACCTTGTCATGTCCTTTATAGATTGCTTGTAGTATCTTGGCAAAATTCTCTCATTTCAAACGAAGTTAAAGCGCCAAACATCTGATCTCTAGAATAATGATGCAAATTCTAAGCTTCCTCAATAGCAGAAACTTTGTGACTGTAAGGTTTAGGCAGAGTTCGTAATACCTTTTTCACAACTTCGCTTTCATTAAGATTTCGACCAAACTCATTGATAGCATTGACAACTTCATCAACTCTAAGCAGGTAGGTAGAAATGTCTTAACCTCCAGACATCCTTAGGTTTTCAAAATTTGCTTTGTAGATCTATATCTTTGATTGTTTGACCTTGTCATGTCCTTTATAGATTCCTTCGAACTTTGTTCAAAAATCTTAAGTAGACTTAGCAGACTTTAAAAGTAGTTTCTTTGCTTGTGGTATCTTGGCAAAATTCTCTCATTTCAAATGAAGTTAAAGCGCCAAACATCTGATCTCTAGAATAATGATGCAAATTCTAAGCTTCCTCAATAGCAGAAACTTTGTGACTGTAAGGTTTAGGCAGAGTTCGTAATACCTTTTTCACAACTTCGCTTTCATTAAGATTTCGACCAAACTCATTGATAGCATTGACAATTTCATCAACTCTAAGCAGGTAGGTAGAAATGTCTTAACCTCCAGACATCCTTAGGTTTTCAAAATTTGCTTTGTAGATCTATATCTTTGATTGTTTGACCTTGTCATGTCCTTTATAGATTCCTTTGAACTTTGTTAAAAAATCTTAAGTAGACTTGTGGCGTATAACCTTCATAAGTTCTGAATAAGTAGGACCACTCAGGATTGCCTTCCTTGCTTTGCCATTATTCTCATATGCCTTGATCTCATCATCAATTGATGGCCCATTTGGAGGCATACTGTAACCTCTTTCAACAGACTGCAAAACACCAAATCCAAGGGAAACTAAGAGAGACACCATTCTAGCTATTTAGTCTGTATAATTTGTTTCATCGAGCAAAGGAGCTTTGACACCTTTCCTGTGTGCCATCTAGACACCAATTGTTAGAATGCGTAGGACAACTGAGAGGGGGGGAGAGTGAATCAGTTGTATACTTTTAAAGCATCAGAAATCGTCGTTAACTCTTAGATTTGCATGAATTCTTAAACCCTTATTCACCATTAACACATAACTTGCATTAACAGAATATAAACATGTAAATGCAGAAATGCAAACACATTAAACACCTAAGAACACCAAATTTATGTGGAAAACCCAAGAAGGAAAACACCACGGTGAGGATTAGCTGTGTAATATATGAATTACAACACCAAATACGATAAGGCTCATTGCCGAGGCCTTACTGCAAAGGCCTCACTGCGTAGAAAGATAAAGAAAGGCTCATTGCCAAAGGACCCATTGTCCAAAAGAAAGAAGAAAGAAGGGATGGCTCACTACCAATTTGAAGTGCTAACAATGCATTAGGAAGTTATATGCATTAAGCCTCACACTCATCTCAACACACTTGATCACTTTCACATCTTTCACATCATACACTCTTTTACACTTCATCTATACAACAATTCACCTTGCATTTATACCCTTTGTGACCTAAAATAATGTCAATTATGTCGGGCTTAATGAAACATATACACGTCTACTCTGTAACACCAAATAGGTCGACACCAAACACTTCCACAATATAGAGAAGTGAATCAAAACAACACCATTACTTAATTCGGACACAAATCTACACAAACACGCTTCTCAACACTTCCTCAATTAGTAATTATCCTCCGCAATTAGTGCTAACACGCCGGGTCGGCCAAACCTGTACTAGCACTATCAAGTGACACCAAACACACCTCTCAAGGTCTGGAATTTCGAGGACCAGACAAGAACACTCCATTCTATTCATACATATCCGAGAATACTCCAACATCATCAGAATATTCTACACAACCATTGCAACCACTTGAAATTGAAGAATACTTTGATTCTGTGCAACCAAAGATACTGGCACAAACATCAAACTCATTTGACAACCTTGCAGAATAACTTAGCACCTGAAACATCAAGGGAAGGTATATACAAACATGATAAGCACGTTCCTAGATCTGCAACACTAGTAACAATCTCGGAAAAGAAAGAAGAAATGTTCATGTTTACCATATTTAGAATATTGATATTTAAAATAAAGAAATTGCGAAGGCTTTGCTATATGAACTTAATTTAGCTTTTTAAAGAATGTTTCAAGAGTTTGGAACATTTTTTAATTATAATATTGAAAGATATAATTTATAGGGCTTAACCTTGAGAAATTAACAATAAACAATGCAGACACATTTCAAAAGCTAGGCATTTTATGGACAAGGATGTACCTAGGACATGGGGACGCACGCTAGGGAGTTTCCCTCGATTACATCAGGCTGCCATCGGGACGATGGGCACGTTGAGATGTCCCGGGGATGACTAGGTGTTCGTCGACTGTCTTGGGGATGCCTAGAAAAATTCTGTAGAGGTCATGCCAAAAAGCAACCAAAAATATAAATATTTTTTCTTCTTGAAATTAGATCCCCAAGCCGAACCCTAATGGCCAATGGGCCCCACCAATGCCTCTTAAACTCTATAAAACAATCCAAATTCATTGTTTTTACTCACAATTTGATTTCAACAACTAGGCTAAAGATGAGGTTGGGGATGATTAGAGGCCTCACTTCACTCCATTTTGTTATTTTGGCATCATTGTACTCATTGTAATCATCATTATGAAATCTGGTATATAAATTGAAATTCAATATTTTCATTGTTCAAACTGTAATGTTAATAACTTAATTGTTAAGTAGCATTAATAGTATTTTAGTATTTAAGTATTTTTGATTTTAGTATTTACTTTTAGTCTTACTAATTTAGTAGCTTACTAATGTACTAATTAAGTAAATTCAACATTGTAGTTCTTATACATCATTTTATAATTCTCTTTTCAAGTAATATATGTTTATCAGTGTCGCGCACTCACCTCCATCCCGCCACCATTTCAAAAGTTAGGCCCTTGGTCCCATCGTCCATGAAACTTGTCCCCATATTCCCCCGTCAGGAAACTCCATGGAACATTGGAATTTTTATTTTTTTATTTATGTTTTATATCTTTCGTTGTATATTATCAGATGATTTTATAAATTATCATTTTACTTACATTATTTTTCTATATTGCTTAAATTTGTTGTATAGTAGTAGGGAGGTCTTGTGAGTGCATCCAAAATTATTGCGCTTGGTTTTGGTTGTGTGTGGATGTGAGGGAGAGAGTTATGGTGTGAAGTATGAAATGAAAAATAGGCAGAGGTTAATAGAGAAACACATGCAAAGAAGAGTGCACCACTCCCACGAGGAGCCAATGAATATTTATGGTCTGTGATTTATTGGTTTTGATATTGGAAGTTAAAGCAGAAATCTCTTGAATGTGTTTTAAACTTTCAGTGCTAGTCATAAGGGTTTTGTTACTTTGTTATTGCTGATTTCAGCATTTTGAAAGAAGTTGCTAATATATAATCAAAATCATTTATTAAAAGCAAATGGTAAGGATCCTTATTACAGTACCAAATAATCTAGGATTTTTGGTGACCTATTTTTCCATGTTCATGATGAATCTAGATAAATGTATTGGGAAAAAAATATGTACTTTATACTTTGAGCTTGTGACAATTGCAAAAAAAAAATGATATATTGTTTTTGATTGCATATTTAGATTTGGATTGGATAGGATTTGTTGGTAGAATTCAAATAGACATCTAGGTATGTTTTAGCTTGGGTTGAGAAGTAGTTTTCCGTGATTTTTTGAAGGTATTTTTAAAGAGGGCCTAAAATGATGTGAAAAGTGTTGCTAGGTAGGGGGAAAGATTAAAATATTAAATTAAAATGAAAAATAAACTCTAGAAATTTTTTGAGGATGCATAAAAATACGAAAGAAGCAAATAATAAAAGGAGAAAATGGGCTTTAGGTAAATCATCCATTATTTTGTGAACAACCCCTTGATTTTGAGATTAAACACTTGTGTCCATCTCTCTATGTTTTTGGCTTCAAAAGTTTTTGGGAAGGAAATTGTCCAAATTTTTTTTTAGGTTTCAAGGGTGAAAACCATTATATCGATTTGAGTAATTTCCTATCTATAGAGTGGTGTTGTGTTGTAAAGTTTGAAGAAGTTCAAGTGTCATGAGCAGGTAGTATTGTACAAGTATTATTATAGTTTTTTCTACTTATCTAGTAATATATTTGGCTACAATAGTGATTCCTAGGAATATAGTAAGATCTGGTTTGATAATTAAAAGAACAAAAAAGAACACATGGATCACTTGAAGACACCAAGAGTTTTACGTGGAAAACCCAACGAGGGAAAACCACGGTTAGGATTAACTCATAATATATGTAGCTCGATGCTAACAAGAATTACAATACTTAAGACTCATTGCCTTAGGATTTGTAGACTAAGGTATACAACCTTAGAGCAAGATACAAAGGACTTGATGAGACTAGTTCTCAGATCAGGATAGATGGAAGTTAGAATGAGAAAATTGATTATGAGCTACTTTGAAGAAGCATCTAATGCATGTTGAAGTTGCAGTGACTGTTTAGCACAATTTTCTGTTCACCCAAATTTCGGATAACATCTTTTTCAGTCTTCTCTATGTCAAATCACTATTAATTATCACCTTCACAAAAGAATTTGATCTTCTATATTTATTCTCTGCAATAACACAAAACACCAATCAAGTCGGCTCAAAGATGTCTGTTGGATGAAACGATTGATATTGTATGGGTTGACTCCAAAACACATTCAAGGTCAAAGAGATTAAGTTGCGGATCATCATACATTACGTTGGTTCCCAAATGCATCACAAAACATTCTTCAATACAAGATTAATCCATTAGGATCAGTCGTAGAGAATGAAACAAGTCATTTCGGCCCAAATAGTATTAATATCATCAACACTCTCACTATTTGACTTCACAGAGTTGGGGAGGTACCTAAATCATCATGGAGACTGAGATGTAGGCACTGTTGATCATGCACAATATTCATTAAACCTTTTCCTTAAGTATCTAATCATAAAACGTTGGCGCAATAGAAGAAACCCATTGAAGGTACATAAACAAAGCATTCAGGACAATCTGTAGAAAATGGTTATTTGAAAACTGATCTTGCTGACCACCAATAATACACTTAAGACTTGCCATTAATAACTCATATGCCTTTGTGAACATATTTCCAAGTCTGCATGGACACGTTTGTCTCACTGGAGGAATGCATAATTTTCTAACAAGCCTTTGACATTAGATCAAGCACATATCGAAATATTGTTAGCCCTACCTCTTTTTACGGAAGGTGAAAATGCTTGATTTCTTGGATATAATGCCTTCATAACCCAACCAGCTTATCTCTTGAACCTTAAGACAAGAACTTACGTTGTGGAAGGATGCGGACAAAAAAGTCATGACTTTGTTATAGTGAATACACACTGTTAACACCTTTGCCAATCTTTTGCAACTTAACTCAATGTGCGATACACCAATCAGGAATGATATTATCGTAGACATGCAAGGAACAGATTTGAACAAGTGTACCAACCACCACATCACTCATAGACACCAGTCAGATCACCATTCATACATCTAACTGTATTGTTGACTATATCTTTGTATTATCTCTGGAATATAGACAGACTTCATCATACATAACATACATCAATGACCGCCCATGATAGGTTGACACCAATGACAACACCTATTGCGAACAATGTGATATGATCCTGCAGTTGTCACATGATGTACGATTAAGACGCTTGCCATAATCCTAGTTTATCCTATCTCTCAACCTTGTTTGGGCGACTGTGAAATTCAAACAACGAAGGGGGCGTTTCGAACCCATGAGAGGCGTGCATCTCTGTGTGTCTTCTCTCTATGTGGGCGATTAAAATATCTCTACTTGAATGATTAAACTCTCTCTGTTTGGGTGAAGTACAGAGTGGCATGCAACCAAAAGTCAGACATTACCGCATTTTTGGATCACGTGGATGGGCCCATATTCAAGTGTAGACAAGAGGATGGCTTTGGAGCCTCAAAGCAGAGAATGCGTCTTCGTTGGATATCCAGGTGGCATAAAGCGATACAGATTGCTAGATCTTTCAACATAAGTTCTCTTCATTGAGAGAAGTGTCTACTTTGAGGAAAGTTCCCCGCATGCATCTCAGGATAAATATGCCACCACCTCGATGTCTCCTCCTCTAATAGATTTCAAAGATGATACATGTAATCACTCAGATCCGATTTTAGATATTTCTGACTCTTATTTAGAGGAATATGGGCATGTATGTGCCGATCCACTTCCAAATCCTGATTGGGCTTCTAGCGATGATTTAGTATCCTTGTGAGAAGTCAAAGAACAAGGAGCTTAAGTGAGATATATGGTGCCCGTCCTGTACTCTCAACTATCAAACCCATCATCGCATGCCTATGCGGCTCTAGCCTCTGACCGTCATACTTATTTAGAAGTTGTAGGGAATCCTCTTTGGGAAGCTGCCGTGGAGGAGGAGTACAACACACTCATAGCAAACCAATCTTGAGACCTCGTTCCGCTTCCTTCCGATAACAAGATTGTTTGATGTAAGTGGATCTATAGGACAAACAGAACAATAGATGGACATGTGAGTAGGTACCAAGCAATGTGAGTAGATACAAAGCAAGGTTAGTAGCCAAAGGGTTTGAACAAGTTCATTGCATTGATTATGATGAGACTTTTGCTCTAGTGGCAAAAATGGACTTTTCCTCCAGTGGCAGCTGCAAGAAGGCGGGAGGTTCACCACATGGATGTGAAGAACACATTTATTCACGGTGATCTCAAGGAGGAAATCTACATGGAGCAACCGCAAGGGTATGTACAAAATTCATTTTTAGTATGCAAAATCAAGAAATTACTCTATGGCCTCAAGCAGGGACCTAGAGCTTGGTATGCTAAAATGGACTCTTATCTAATGTCTTAGAATTTCATGCAATTCAAGTCTGATCCAAATGTTGATATGATGAAACAACTGACTCTCTATTGATCATAGCGCTCTATGTACATGATGTACTCATAACAGGTAGTTCCTCCACATCCATTCCTAAAATTAAATTTTCTTTCAATGATAGATTTTCCATGACCGACATGGGTCTCCTACACTTTTTCCTTGGAGTTGAAGTCGGCCAAAATGGATTAGGAATTAAAGTTGCTCAATCCAAGTATGAGAGAGATCTTCTAGCTCAGTTTTGCATGACTGACTGCAAGCCAACGACCACACCTTTCTTGTTGGGGGTAAAGCTTCAGGATGGCAAAGATACACCACTGGTTGATTGCACACAGTATCGTTAGCTTGTGGGGAGTCTCCTTTATCTCACTCACTCTTGTCCATATCTCGCATATGCTGTGGGGGGCCGCATGAGTTGCATTAGAAGGCTGCCAAGCATATACTTTGATATATCCAGGGAACCATTCGCTATGGGATTAATTATTCATTAGGTTGTATTTTGGATCTCATTGGCTACACTGATTCTGAGTGGGCTTGTGATAACATTGATTGCAAGTCCACTTCAAGATATGTTCTTAGTTTGGGATCATGCCCCATTTGTTGGTCAAGCAAGAAGCAATCTTCCATTGCTTTATGATCAACAGAGGCATAATATATAGGTGTAGTCAATCCTTTGTCTTCACTATAATTCGAACCTTGTGACTTAGACAAGATATAATTAAAGGAAGTATAATGCATATATTTCTATATGAGCAAGGGTAAGGTATTATAATCTAGATTAAAGTGTAAGCCTAACCAAATTGTTATAGGAGTATTTAGAAGTTTCCTAACTTAATATTGCAATAATATGATTAGATATATTCTAAACCTAGTAATCCATTAACCCCAACCTATTTAATTTATCACAAAACCGCCATGGGTTAATAGATGGTAAGAACTCTCATTACTAGATTCAACTACCTTGTTTAACATTTTCAATATATGGACAAGTATAAAATATAATTACAAATTCCTTCCGTTTAACAATGATGTTGAATTTAGATGTTTTAAGAAAAAATAACATTATCCAATCAACATAAAATAAAAAGCACGAACATAAATTACACATTCTAAGAAAATAAAGAAAATAAGACTTTAAAGTTCTATTCTTTTCAAATCATCCAAAATTTATAACGAGGATTCTATGGGCGCAAACTTATTATGTTTCGATTCTGAATAGAATATCTTAGGAGTCATAAAAAATCCCAAAACCTTATATCATTTTTTCACAAAATTTAAAATTTGAATTCATATTAGCGAGAATTGACTTAGTATAATCCTAATTAGAACTTCAAATAAATTCCATAACATAATATGTTTGCACCTACTCGAATTCTCCCAAGTTCTCCCATCATATACTTCCTTCTACAACCCATTAACTCTTCATTATTTAAATCATAAGTTACAATGATGGGGTACTCATACCCATAATTATAATTTATGGGTACTTATACCCAAACCTCCTAAATGGGAGCCATACCCTCTGAAACCCCTTATATGGAGGAACCTACATTTTTGAACGAGAGAGAGTCTACCCAATAATTATTCCCAATACAAATATAAGATAAAAAATTACAACATAGCTACCCAATATATGCAACATAACCTACTCAACATATGCAACAAAATCGAGTTATGAATATCAAATCACTTTCTCATAAATTTACAATTCAACAATCATAACAAAATTTAACAATAATACTGCTACACACACATACAAATTTTATTTTAAAATGCAAAACTAATGCAAGGGATTAACCCATGCCTTGAGAAACCTTTTCAAAAACACTTGATGAAACCTTTTTTATGAGTACTCCTCTAAGATTTTCCTCTCCTCTTAAGCCTGTTTCTCAAATATTTTCTCCCTTCTCTCATGTTTAAAAAATGATTACTAAAATTGAAGCCTACCCAAAAAAATGTTTCCCATCTTAAAGAGAAATGCATAAATGTGAAAGGGATATTTTCATCTTATGACAAGAGCCATCTCCACAATAGATGTTAACTTCTTTTATAGCCACCCCAAAAACTAATTTTGAGGAAGGGATGAGATGGTGCCGGCTCTTCCAACCACTTTCAATCTATCACGAAATTTCATGATTTTTTAAATTGTGGTTTAGGAGGTTAAAAATTAATTAAATGAGAAGTTGCTACACTTGAAAATACTCAGTACCCATAGTACTAATACTTAGATTCTTAAAAATTAGCCAAAATGAATAAAATACTCATTGAAACCCTTTTAAAAGTTTGTAATGAATGAACCTAAAATTTTGAATACTTAGGGACTTAAATTAATTAAAAAGACTTAATTTACCTAGTTATAAACCCTTTTAATCTCACTGAAAATGGATTATCATAAAATCAACTCTCAAAAGACTAAACTTGTATACATTTTTTCTCACAACCAAATAAATTCACACCATAAAGCATATGAAATTTAAATTACAAACATATTCACATCACAATATTGCACACTAAGATTAGCTCATCCAAGCGAACTAAGATTAGCTTAATTTGTATAACACAAATTTGGGTGTACCATGTGACCTCAATTCTGATTGGTACTTCACTAGCTCACTTAAACATAGATATTAGTTCGTTATATAGATAGAGATTGAGAGATGAAGGGCAAGCAATACAAACTTAGGGAGAAGTGGGTAGAAGAATATTGTCAATAATTGGTTGAGTAGAGCATCAAACATTGAGTAGATTGTCATTTTGGAGTACAAATTATCCTTTCCTTGATGACAACATTGTAAAAGAAATTTTTAACCTTTATGGAAACTTAAAATACGGCCCATACATTCGTTATGAAGAATCAGATGAATTAGTGAGTAGAGTCTATGGAACATTGTATTGTAATATCAACAATTGTACTTTCCTAGTTCGTGTCCAAGTAAAACCATCTACATCCCACCTCTCCGTTAATGCCACAAGGATATGATCATGAAATCATATCTTAGGGATAGTGCAAAACGAATAGATAACCACTTGATGAACAAGTGCAACATTGCCCTAGGAATAGAGCTCCATGGTGACTATACAGCAACGTGAGTCCTTCACTATCAAAGTACTCTTAATATTTGGGTGGCTTCTACGATAAAAAGTAACTCTGTATCAATTTGATAGTACAATATGTGCTTTGGTAGTTTTGGGTAGAAGATCCTTGTGAAGAATAGGTCATGAGTAGATTAACAAACGTTAAGGGTTAACATGAAATTTAATGATGTTGCCTAGAAGGATAGATAGAGGCAAAAGCTTTATTATAGATAGGGGAAAAATCAGTTTTTGCAATTTCATAGTATCTCTAATTTATCTTTACAATAGCAATCATAACTAGTAGATATTCCACTACATTTATCGTCATTATAGTTAACAATTTTAGCAATCCCATCATGCATAAATATATATTCAAGTTATTTAGATTATGTGTGTGTATATGTATATTGAATAGTTCCTTTAAGGAAGCACAATTTAGTATCCACTGTATTGTTCTTATCAAAATAATCACCAAGCATATCATTGAAATCATCATACTGAGCACCTGCACACATGTATCCCTTGATTTGCAAGAACGCCATAAACTAAATCTTTTTATACCATAGATTCTTCACCATACCTTGTATTTAGACTATCTTCGTTTGAATCTTCTGCAACATAAATTCTAGTCACAAATTGATTATTCACTTCGTTTCTTCTATTGTAACATACATGCTCACTTTGCACTTTGCACTTTGCATTATTCACTCACATATGACATGTCTTTCTTTTGATCAGTTGAGACAACCAACATTGTTTTTGCATATTTTACCTTGATTCTCAAGATATATAATAAACGTACATTCTTGATCAAGTCTAATAAGGTCAATGTTTTTTGGCATTGCACCTCAAACACAATTCCCAAAATAAACAAAATAAATTAGTGCATACTAAAATCTTGGTTCTATAAAGCATAGGGATTTTAAATATAGCAGTCATAAATATCATGCAAACCCCAAAGGTTCATTCTCCTTGATGCCTTGTAATTTCAAACAATTCTTATACAAGAGATTTATGTGATGACAACTATATGCATGTTTTCCATCAAATACTCTCCCAAGATCTTTGTAGCTTCCCATTCACAAGTTATCCTCATAGCAACCCATCCCACATTCAATCATATAGCAACGAAGTTCAACCACTATTTCATGTTCAAATGTTATATGACTGATATGAGATTACATGTCATACTCCTCATCTTCAATTTATATTTCTTCCTTCTCACATTTTCCTTTAAGTCCTTTAGTACTTTTTAAGTCTTATCATTTTAAAAATTTAAAACTAAAATGTGTTATTTTCAAATTTGAAGTTTGATTTACAATTTTTTAAATTTAACAACTCTAACGAGAGCTCCCTTTGCTTCAATAGGTTGCTAGTTCTTCTTCAGCTGAGGGGAATTGGAGTACATACTCCTTCATCCACTCAGTCAAGCGCAATCGATTGGCATCACACAAAGTAGAGGAGCTAGTTTATGTTCATTCCAACTTGCGCCTTCTTACTCACAAAGAGGATGAGTACAAAGAAGGGGCAGCAAAGATGTGGGATGTAGAACCAAAGCGAGCTGACCTAGATCTTTCTTTGGCTGCAATTGCACAATCTTCTTCAATTTTTGAGGAGTCAAGTAGTCAACATACTTTTAGTGCAAGTGCTAATGTGGTTCCATCATCTAATGTTAATGTTGACGATGATCTTAGTCTTGATGATGAGCCATTTGATGCAATTCCAAGTTAGTGAATTGGTTACTATTTGTATTTTGTAAATGTTAAGCAATGATTATCTATCATGACATTCAAATTTGATCCTTTTGATATTGAAAACTGAATTTAAATTAGTATATTATGTTTCAAAAATTGAAATTTGTCATGGTTTTGTTTATCATATGTATTGGTATATGACATTCTAAACTTATTTTGTTTGTAGGTTGCATATATATATATAAATATTTTATTATATTTTTGTACAAACGTACCCGATAACGTACCCAACCCCCCAATTTTTTTTGCCGTGACAGACTTCGCAGTTTGGCTAATTTTCCTTGGTTCGACTATATGTAAATCTTCCAGATTCAGTTTTTCCAACAGTTGAGCTAAACTATATGAGTCTTCATTTGTGTACCATTCAATCATTCTCAATGGGGACATTCCTCTACTTCTCGAACGTCCAATCTCACCTTCTTCTTTCTACAGATCATCCTTTGGTTTTATCGACTCTATTGGGTCTGCCATAACGATTTGGCAATTTCTCACGTGAGATGAGGCTTGCAAGCTGTTGATGTTCATTTCGCAAATGATAGAATTGAATGAAGAAAGATTAGAACACATAACACATTGAAAGATATAGACTCAGAAAATATTCAATCAGTCATATAAACACACAAAGATTGTTTATTGTGTTGCTGCACCAAAAAGATTTCATTTCTTCATCAAATTCATTACATCATACCTGTTTTATAGAGGAGTTTACAAGATAATTCTAGAAACATACTAAATCAATTCTTTCACTGCAGCAAATTGAAACTTCCTAAATAGTTCCTACATGCACATTTCATGCAAAAACTTTCTACTGATGTATGCCAAATTAACTGTAGAATATATGGGAGAAATTACATGCCAACAGTCCCCCTTAATTTCGACCACAAATTCTTTAAACTCTGCAACCAAATCTTTAGACTCCCCCAACTTCTTTTCTTCATGATACTTTCAAATTATCTTCAATATTTGCAGATCTCTCTTGAACTCTTCACCAGCTGCTACGACAGTCCTTCAAACATTGAATTATCTCACTATCTATAGCTTTCCACTTTTCATCATGTCTTGTGAAACCTTCAACCTTTTGTTGATCACTATCATCTTTCACATATGAATATTTATATTTAAACAAACTTTTGAACATACCTGTCAACTTTTGCCAATTTGATCCAAAACTCCAACCGCAGTTCAACTGCATGCATCCTGACAAAGATTTAGTCTTCCAATTTCTTTGCCAACACTTCTTTTTTGAATGATTTCTCAAACCACAAATAGCACACGGGTGTAGATCCCAACATGTATCTTTTATATGACCTTCCCTATTACAAAGAGAACACTGAATACAATGCATTTCTAGAACAAATTTGTTTGATCCTATAAAATTTCCTTTACCTGTAGTATGTCCGAGACCATATTTTGGCCTCATAACTGGTTCAATTGGTTCTTTATTTCCTTGTGCATTCTTTCCTAATCCTTGTCCTTTGTAACCCATTCTTTCCATAATTTATAAACCATCATTACTAGCAGTATTTGCGTTATCATCACAACTAACAAGATTCTCAGTCTCATGTTTGTCTCCATCACAAACAACTTCAGCAAAAACACACTTATCAAATGATGAACTCAAATCTTTTGTACTACAAAAAACATCACATACCAATTTCTTTGACTTCAAACTTTCATTTTCTTTATTTAATTTTGACATTTCCTTCTTGTATAAACCATTGTCTTCTTCTAATTTTGTGATTTCCTTCATTTGCAAATTATTTGCTTCTTCCAATCTCTTTAATTTGTGTTCTAAGTCATTAACCAATTTTACTCTTTGTTCTAATTCTTCATTCCTTTTCTTAATCTCATCAAAAAGATTTAACTTTTCTTCTAGCTCTTTATTCTTCTCCTCAACTTGCCACAAATCTTTCAAAAGTTCACTATTTTCTTTCTTTAAAAAATCATTCTCACAAATTAGATTTTTCATTTTTTTTTAACGCTCTTTTACCAACTTTTCCCATTGAAACAAATGATTTTAACACCCATAATTCTGCTACAACGATTTCTTCTTTTCCTTAACAGCAACACGTGCCTTCAACCTTTCTCTTGCAATTTATACCTTGTCTTGTACAAATCTCTTAAAATGATGAACATTGATCTCTTTTTCTACAACTTCTTATCACAGTTACACAAATACAACAATTCTCTCCAAAAAAGCCTTGTGATTTACTTTTAGCAATTAAAACTGATCCTATGTCTTTATTTTCTAGAGGGACTTTCTTCCAATACAAATTATCTTAAAGATCTCTGCAATTTTTTTTAAAACACACAATCAAGCTTTTCAAAATAAAATTAATTACCTTTTCCAACAACCTAAGAAACATTTTCTACACTTGTGTTTTGCATTGCAGATAATGCAATCTGCGATCTAAGAACATCAAACATGGTAACTTTTTTATTTCTAGATCTGCAACCTTTTAAATCTTCATCGGCAACAAAACTCCTATCTACAACAATCTTCTCTGACTTCTCTTGAATCTGCAATCCTTTGTATGGAGGCTCTTGTGTGACTGCAAAATCAGCTCCTAACAAATCAACAACTCCTTCACCATGTTTTCTTCCAGCTGCTGCTTCACTTCAACATTGATAGAATTGAATGAAGAAAGATCAAAACACATAACACATTGAAACATATAAACTCAGAAAATATTCAATCAATCATATAAACACACAAAGATTGTTCATTGTGCTGCTGCACCAAAAGGATTTCATTTCTTCATCAAATTCTTTACATCATACCTGTTTTATAGAGGAGTTTACAAGATAATTCTGGAAACATACTAAATCAATTCTTTCACTGCAGCAAACTGAAACTTCCAACACTTCCTACGTGCATGTTTCATGCAAAAACTTTCTACTGCTGTATGCCTAATTAACTGCAGAATATATGGGAGATATTACATGCCAACAACAAACTTCGTCATTTTGAACTTTCTTACTTCGCTCTTCCAGCGTCCACTTTTTTACGTTTTTCTCTCTCCAAACGCCCTTAGTTGTTGGGGGAAACCGCTTATAGTTATTTGCGCTGTGATTTTTGTGGCAACAGTTTAAACATAGAAGCTTTGGCGTTTCAAAGTCAATTTTTTGCCTCCATTCACTTTTACCGGCACTCAAACAGATTGTTTGGGGAATTTCGTTTATTGATAGGATAAAAATTCTGTCGTATATCAGTGATTCCCTTTATCTGAAATCTACTTCAAGAGTATTCATAATTGCATTGCCAATTTTTGCTATACAACTTTCGCACCAATACTCTAAAGGAAGGTTGTAAAGGCATTATCCAGGTTTGTCCATTAGACGGATGAAAATCCAGAGGATTGAAGTTTCCCTAATGGAATAGATATGATGAGACGAACTTCCACACCGTCTCCTCAATTATGAAGAAGCCTTTTGGGAGAAAGTTTATAACTGGATCCATACTCCAATTGTCCATGATCCTGTTGTGTCCTATTTCACACATCGCCCCATTTCAAATGGGGACCCCCAGTAGTTTGCTTTTTAGGGTTTTTCTTTAGCGTTACAATTTCGTAAGTCCATTACTTTGAGAGTTTGGAGTTAGAGTTTTGAGGAATCATTCGAGCCAAGTAGAGAATTCAAGCCCAGAACAGTGCATATACAGCGTCAAAGTGCTCAGAACGTGCGAAGGACGAAGAATGCAATTGCTTTGAGTCAATTCTAACACTTCCTATTTTTTAGGGATTTTGCTTTTTTGCTTTTTGCTTTTTCTATTTTTTGGCACTTTGGGAGGAATCTAGGAAGTAGCTTTTTTGCCTGCTTTATGCTTTTTCCTTTTTTTAGCTTTTTTGAAAGTTGACCTAGGGTTGGGTCCCACAGGTCATGGTGTCAATGTTTTTATCTTCAAAATTGGAGTTTTGCACCTCCATGAGTAAAAAGCAAGAAAAAGAGAAAAACAAGGGTTTTGTTCCAGAAGATCCAGATGATAGCAAGAAATTCATCCAAATATTAGGAAGAGTAAGCATGGCACAAGCATCACCAGGTTCGCCCAAGCTTGAAATACCATGTCGAAGGCTAAAGCAAAGTCCGCCATGCACATGGTCAAGACCAAGATGAAGTCTGCTTGGAAGAAAGAAGAGAAATGGCGAGCTAAATGTGAAGTCGGCCTAAGGATGGATGTCGAAGACAAGGTAAAGTCCGCCCTTGTCATGGAGAGCATCATGTCTAACTTGAAGTTCAGCCAAGACATGAAATGGCTAAGTAACTTCTAAGTGTGCCAAGACATGTCCAAGACAATGTCAAGTCCGCCCTAGGCCAAGGAAACAATGTCAAGCACTTGATGAATTCTGCCCATGCTTGTCCAAGAGGAGTTGAAGAAATGGCGAGCTAAATGTGAAGTCTGCCCAAGGATGGATGTCCAAGGAAAGGTTGATGACCACCTAAGGAGAACCTTCGAGAAAGGCCTAGAGGAAGTTCTCCAATAAAGGACTGTAGCCAGAATTAAAAATCAACTCCAAGTGGAAGAACGTCACAGACACCAACCTTGGACATGTAGATTTCAAATATTTTAAGAAGAGAATGTACGGGCAAGATGTATTTCTGCCGACACCTATTGCTCGTCGGATGATGCGGAATGGCATTGTCCAAGCAGTTGGATTTCCACCGGCTGTAGAGTGTGCTGAATTGATGGTAGAATGCGCCATACACTGCAATGCACAGGGGAGGCAAACCATTGCAGCTGATGGGAGAATATTGGCTCATCTCGGAGTGTTAGCCATTCAAGAAGCGTTTGGCATACCAAGTTCTAACCGGACCTTTATACAAAACTGACGGAGATGCCAGAAAACTGTATGAGGACTAGCCAGAGCTTTGTGCAACGAATATCAATAAGGTGTGGTTAGAGAAACCGAGGCCTTACATCAAGAAAATATCGAAGAAACTGCTTCATATTGATTTCAAGGAGGAGTACGGAGATATCATCTTGCTATAAAACAGAGTAATGGGCAGCCCTCAAAGTGCGCCATTTGAGACATGGATGTATTACTTTATTGATGAGATCACTTCGCGTGTCAAGATGTTCAATTGGTCACGGATAATCAGTGACAATCTCCATTAGCAATTAATAAAGTTGTGTTGTGACCTTTTCACACATCGCCCCATCGCCGATGGGGACCCCCAGTTGTCTGCTAGTTTTTAGGGTTTTGTCTCCTTGCAACGGTTTCGTGAGGTCGCCTTATTGAGAGTTTCAGGTCAGTTTGCTGAGAGTTACCCGAGCCAAGTCAGTGATCCATGCTTGAATCAGCGCGTAGACGTCATGGAAGCGCTCAGAAGGCCTAGGAAACGAAGATCGCCTGTGAATTCGGCCAATTCTGACACTTCCTTTTTTGTGGAAATTTGCTTTTTTCGATTTGTCATTTTCGGCATTTTTGGGCCAAACAAGGTTCCCTATTTTTTTAGGGTTTTGCTTTTTCTATTTTTAGAAAGTTTCTATATTTGGAAAGGTCTCGAATTCCAAAAATGCACTCAGAAGTTCGAAAAACTTGATAGAACTCTCAGAAAATCAAAGAGAAAATTTGAAAAATTATTGAAAAATCTGGAAAAACAAGGTAAAAAGCATGAAAATCAGACCCAAAAAAACATCAAATTCTGGAAAAACAGTCCAAAATCGATCAGATCTGAAGCAAAATCACAGAAAAATCAACTCAAAAAAGATGAAATTCATGAGAAATCTGGTTAAGTCTGGAAAATTTGCCAAGAGGAAGATGTCTACAGCTTTGGAAATCAGCCAACTTGAAGGAAGGAATGTCAAGAAGCAAGGAAAGTCCGCCCAGCATTAAGGAAGGAATGTCCAAGAGCAAGGAAAGTCCGCCATGTCAAGTGCCAAAGGCTTTGGAAGTCCGCCTTAGCCTCAAAGAGATGATGCCAAAGGGTTGTGAAGTCCGCCAGCTTGAAGGAAGCATATCCAAAGACTCTCTAAAGTCCGCCTTGCATATCCTAGCCTCCTCCAAGGCCCGCCATGCCACAAGGAAGAAGTGCAAGGACTATCCAAAGTCCGCCCCACTTGTCCAAGATGCTAGGAAAGTCTGCCATACACTTGAAGGGAAGTGGCAAGAAGGTTAGGAAGTCCGCCATACACTTGCCAAGAGGTTGGAAAGTCCGCCTAGGCACATGGGAAAGAGAAAAATCAAAATTTTTGCTAAGTATTGGTGCCTAGCAAGGAAAATTTTGAAAATTTGCTAAGTGTGAGGGCCTAAAAAGGTGGAAAATCGATTTTTGGCTAAATATTATGACATTTCCAAGGGATAAAATGTTAAGCAAAGTGCCAAAAGACTTGGAAGTCTGCCATGTTCAAAGAGATGATGTCCAAGACCATCCAAAGTCCGCCTTCACCTTGTCCAAGTGCTTGGAAAGTCCGCCATGGTCTATGAAAGGGAAAATTTACATTTTTTTGCTAAGTGTTTGGTGCCTAGTCAAGACAAATTCGAAAATTTTCCTAAGTATAGTGGCTAAAGGATGAAAAATTGAGAGTTTTGGGCTAAGTATCATGACATTTTCTAGAGGTCAAGTGCTAAGTTTGAAAGGACAAGTGCTAAAGAAATTAGGCTATGGCCAAGAATAAAATGAAGTGTGCCTGGCACAAAAGTGAAAGAGAAATTAAATTGCCTAAGTATGGGTGTCTGGAGAAAATGTTAAGAAATTGACAACTTTGGCCAGAGAAAAATGCACTAGGCAAAGAGAAAGGGGAGATCGCCCTTGGCCAGAAGAGATGGAAATTTGTCGAGCATCACAAAATTGCGCCTAGCAAAGATGTCCAGACAAGGATTTTGCCTAGAAAAATTCGTCTGAGCGAGAAAAAAATTGACTTTGGCAGAAGAAAATAAGCTCAGTGCAAGTAAAATTTCGCCTCGGCAAAGAAAAATAAGGATCTGGGATAACATTTGACGATGGAATGGCTTAAATTTTGACTTGGCTAGACGAAATTGGTAATAAAATCGGAAAATAAATTTCTAGCCAAAGGAAACGAAGAGAAAATCGAAATAGCCATGGGTCCAAAACGAACGGGTTGGAATAAATTAAAATATTTTAATATTTTAATAATTTATTCCCACTACTCAGAAATTTAAATGGCTTTGGACAAAATAAAGTTTGCTAGAAATGTTTCGGAAGAAAATAAATTACGCCAGGCAGAGATAAAATCCAACAAGCAAAATTAAAATTCGCCATGAATTTTAAAACTTGGAAGGGTCGAATTTAATTAAATATTTAATGTTTTTTTTCAAAATTCGAAAAATCAAAGATAAACATTAAGCCAAAAATCGAATTTTTGAAGATCAATGAGATTTGCTTGGACAAGCTCGAGACGGATTCTTTTCGAAAAATAAAGGAAACCTGCCTGTTTGAACAAAAGAAAACAAATCGAGATCGAGAGAGAAAAGATGGTAGTTGCTAAAACAAATTAAGCTCTTCAGCATTATAATGAGTTTCAGCAACTCATTTTTTCACACGCAGCTGAAGAGAAATTTAATATCTCTCGGAATTCTCAGGCAGTTGATTGTTCAGTAGGCAAGATCGAATTTTCCAGAGGGTGAAGTAATGTTATGCTGAGAAAGAATTTTCGCGGGAAAGGAAAAGATTTATTTTGAATTCTTCTGTGCAAGAGGGGCGCACTTCATTAATTGCTTTTTGGAGTAAATTATCAGATTTTAAATCTGATTTGCAGCCAGCAGTTCTTCATTGAGGTTTGATGTTCAGTCAAATAAATTCGCCATTCTTCTTCTGTCTTTTCATATTGGCAAAAGTTCTGGCCAAAATCTTAACTTCGTCCATTTACTTTCAACTTGCTTTTTCGCAGCAATTTAATTATTTAACTGGCTGAAAGTAAATTTTCGAATCCAAGGCATGAGAATAAATTATTTGAAAAAGTCTTTGTATTAATGTTAATCTTTTGGACTGCAGGTTGACGACCACGGCAGGCGAACCATCAAAGAAGCGAAAATGAAGTTCGCCAGCAAAGGTGCTCAGCGGGAGACTAAAGTCATTTCAAAATGGAAGAATGTCGTAGACACCGATCTCGGACATGTCGACTTTGATGAGTTTAAGAAAAGAATGTATGGACAGAATGGACTTCCCACACCGATAGCCAGACGGATAGTTAGAAACGGGATTTTTCAGGCAGCTGGATTCCCACTGGCGATGGATTGTGCAGAATTGATGGTGGAATGTGCTATCCACTATGATGCTCAGAAGAGGCAGATCGTCGCACCTAATGGTAGAATTTTGGCACACTTGAGCGAAGTGGTAATTCAGGAAACCTTCGGCATTCCGGAACATTCACGGACGGTCTATAAGACCAAGGAAGAAGCCAAGAGGTTATATGACAGCAAACCAGATTTGTGCGCCACAACAGTTAACAAGGTGTGGATGGACAAGCCTAAGCCATCAATAAAGAAGATGCCCAAGAGACCCCGCCAGACAGATTTCAAAGAAGATTTTGGAGACATCATCTTGATGCTGAACAGAGTAGCCGGCAACCTGCAAGGCGCCTTCTTCGAGAGGTGGATGTACTATTTCATAGACGAGATCACTTCTGGCGTCAAAATGTTCAACTGGTCACGGATGATAAGTGACAACCTCCACGAGCAATTGATCAACCTCGAATAGACTAAGTCTTTTCACATGAGCTCATATATCGTCTACTTGTTGGCCAGATCATATAAGTATCCAGGACTAATCTGCAAGGGCAAACTTGGCAGCGGGGAAAACGAGCTCAGACCTTACGACTGCTACCCACAACTCCAGTTGAAGGAGAAGTCTCACTTCAGAAGGGTGCATGATACCTTCCTAATGCATATTACCAGGACACTTCAAGGAGGAGTGCATCAGAGGTTGACTCATGAGGCGAAAAGTTTAATCAGTAAATACGGATCTTGGTTCATCCAATTCCCAAAATTCACATATGTCAGGATCCAGGGATTTGCTGGAAATCCCTATAAATTGCCCATTTATCCGACAAATCGGATGATTTTTCTCGAGGTAATTCTTCTCTTCCTCCAGTGAAATGGTCAGAACCTGAGCACGCAGACTTGGCAACCTTGATGAGGCCAGTGACTAAATACTCTCAGTGGTGGGTTGACTATCATGCCCAAGAAATGAGACAGAGAAGAATCACGCTCACATATGATCTACTGAGCGAGTCAGAATCGTATTCTTCTAATGCTGGCGCATCCCATCAGGATTTGGTAGAGATTGGAGAGAAGAGGAAGGAAATAGTGCCAAGTGTTGAACCTGTTCAGAAAAGACATAAGGGAGAGCCATCTCGTTCAGCAGCATCTCGAAACTTTAACGAGCTGGTGGCTATAGATGAGTCCTTGGTGGAAATACTCGGTACCTCCTACAGTTCAGGAAGAGAACAATGAACCTATCCAGCTGGATGATGAGGAGCCTCCGTCACCTACGGGCACGAAAATCTTAGGTTCAGACAATGAGATAGAAGTCCGAAATAATGACTTCGAGGAGGGAATGATTTCCGCTCTCAGAGGGGTTGTGGATGTCCCGAATGAGGAAGAGGTTCAGGTAGAGGATGGAATTGAGCAGCCGACCATTCCAGATTGGCTGATCGAGAGGATGAAGATTCAGGTACCTGTAGAAGCTCAAGAAGAGGAGGATGATACTGCCGATTTCTTGGCAATGTTGGAGCAAGTTGCAATCAAGAAGCCTACCAAGAAATTCTCTACCATTCAGAGGAATGAGACAGGCAACCGTTCCGCACACATTACAGTACCCATAGTGGACAAGCCACGAGACGAGATTACACCTCAAGAGTATGCCATAACTACTGTAGATCTTGGCCCAACCTCAAAAGGTCAAGAGGTGGAAGAATTAGATAGTTCTGTCTCGACCATCAAAGCGAGATTGGAAAAGGAGGTGGCTAAGAAGAAAGAGTATAAGAAGGAGGTTGAACGCCTTAAGGAGTACATACAACATTTGACCCAACAACTTGATCAGGGTAATGCGGTAGCTCCTCCTCTCCTCAATTCATCACAGGAGGTGACCAAGGATGTCGAGCACGGAATGGTAACGACCAAGGAAGCTCAGGACTGGATGGCGAGTGAAGGCATGGAAGCGGCATTGTTCATGTAGAAATTGGCACTTACTGGTTTTGGGCAGTAACTATACGTAGGGAAGTTTTGGAGAAGGCAAAAGTGGATGGACTTAGAATTGAGGAGCAGGTAAAGGAAATTCGAGAGAAAATTCATATGACAGCTGCAGAAGTGTTTGATCAAGAGATCGTCCAAGAAAAGGATATGCAGCTGGAGGAGCTGAAACAAAAGGTTCAAGAGGTTTTCTTCTCAACTACTGGACCGCTTCTAAGACAGGATTTTGCGAGAGTAGCAAGTCTTTCAGCCATCCGGAATGATTTTAGGAAGCAGGAAGCGGATTGGGCAAATACCTTTGCCAAATGTGCAGAGAACTTGGATGAACTTGAATTCCGGATCAGCATGCTGCCACTTGTCACGATGGAGGAGGTCATTGCAGTAGTGTCCAGGTTCGTCGAACGCAATGCTGCTCAGAAGGATAAGGACGCCTCTCCTAGATAATAGCTGCAACTGCCTCTCTACTGATAGTTTACTGATTGATGACTTATGTTATTTTGGGCAACCCTAATTAGGGTTGGGTTGTAATAATCTTGGCCATTGATATTGTTTTAATCTCGGCCCTTCATTTCATTTTTGAAACTCTATATAAACTGATGATCTCTCACTTTCATTTGTGTGGAGACAGATTATGAGATTGTTGCATTGAGACTATTTAGAATAATAAAAGCTCTTACGCATGATTTGCTTTGAATAACTTTTATTGTCAAATAGTAAGCGAGGTTGCATATCTTCTTCCGCCATAGATTAAAGTTAGAATTAAGCTAAATAGAATTTGCTTTGAAAGTTGGTTAAGTGAATGAGAGATTGATAGTACTGATTCAATGGTGAAGTCATGCTCATACTTTCTTCGAATGGATGATTTGCATTCGATGTGTAAAGTTAGCCTGAGCTTATAATTGTGGAAGCTTAACTTCAGCCTCATTCGAGGTTTGAAAATCATTATCACACCCCTTGAAGATTGCACCCACTTTGCGTATGTTGTTCTGCAGGAGGCGAAACAGAGTGTGGTTTATTTCCTTCACCGAGTCTTTACTGTCTCTTAAGTTCTTAGGCATAGAATAGATTCTCTGAACCCTTATCTTTTTGCCATTTTTTTTGAGATCCAAATTGAAGTCCTAATTGAGAAGCCTTTAATGATAAATTCGCCTAAGTCCCAAACTTGTGAAAAGTTCTTTAAACGTAAGTCCCCTTTTTTATTACCAGCAAATCACAACGCCCATTGAGCTTATCCACACGTCAAGACCTGACTAAAGAAACCTTGGAATCGCCATATGATCTTCTCGCAATCTTAGCATACGTGGTGGTTTTTCAAGAGAGGATAGAGTGTCTCTGGACATTTTATTCTGAAGTGTTCGGTGGATGATAAAACGTACACCAACAAGTTGGAGAGGACAAAGTCTTTCTACATGAGTTCCTATCTTGTCTACCTATTGGCCAAAACTTACAGATACAGAGGACTGATTTGCAGAGGCTTGATAGGCAATCTTGAAAATGAATTCAAATCTTATGATTGTTATTGATAGTTGCAGGTCTGCGAGAAGACCGACTTCAGAAGGGAAAATGATGCCTTCCTGATGTAGATCACTAGAATTTTACAAGGAGGAACACATCAAAGGCTCACTAACGAGGCCAAGAGCTTGATCAACAAATAGGGATCCTGGTTTTTCCAGTATATGAGATTTACCTATATAACAGTTCAAAGATTCACTGGATGTCCTTACCGACTTCCGATCTATCCTACTAACAGAATGGTCTTGCTTGAATTCCTTAGGCAGTTGGAAACATACCGACGCCTCCACAGATAAAAGCAGAAGGCAGCTATTACCTTTCAATTCTTCATCGGGAATATGCTTGGAGTCTTGTCCATCGACACGAGCAGTTGAAAGTGCCAGGTTGGAGATGCAATGGTACCCATTCACATCTTCAAGTCCAGGGCTGATTTCGATCCTCACCACCACATTGGGATAGTGAATGGAAGGATGACATGGAGGATTTTCGGGCGAATGCTGCAGATGAAAAGGAAATTAGGAAAATACTATGGTCTATAGATTGCTAGTGGATTTAATCAGAACGATTGAGCTTTTTTGTGTTCCTGATCAGCTAGAGGATGATGGAGAGTATGTCCAACCAGGCTTTGATGAGAATCGACCTCTTCCTCTTGTGAAATTGTCAGGACCCGAGGTCGCGGACTTAACCACCTTGATGAGGCCAGTTGTCAAATATTCACAGTGGTGGGTGGATCAACAAGTTCAAGAGTTACGGTGAAGGAATGTGACTCTAACCTATAAGTTAATGGGCGAAGTGGAATCCTATTTTTGAAATGCAGGAGCATCCCAAGGTGATGAACCGATTGAAAGCACTAATTCTTGGTAAAGGAAGGAGGCAATTGATGACTCCGTAAGATCAAAAGGGAAGAGGGTTGTAAATGACTGGTATTGGGGATTGGTCGCATGGGAGAAAGTCTTGGAGAAGGTGAAGGCCGAGAGTATCAAAGCTGAGGAGTAGATGAGGGATATTTAGAATAAAAAATTTCTTGTAGCTGCAGATATACTTGAGACGGACATTGTCCGAGAAAATGATATGCAGCTAGAGAATCTAAACCTCTGAATCCGGGAGACTTTCTTCGCCATCATCGTGCCAATCCTGAGACAAAATTTGACTGATCTTGACCATTCAGAATGCCTTCCAATGCCAGGAATTAGAGTGGGAGATTGCTTTCGCCGAATTTGGAGATGATTTCGACATGGCGGAATTCAAGGTCAATATGTTGCCACATGTCACAATGAAGGAGGTTAGCACAATAGTGTCCAGATTGTAGGGAGAGTTAGATATGTCTGTTCTTGGTTGAGCTCTGTTAAGAATGTAGATTGTAGTATGAATTGCTTCTCTCTAATAGACATCCAAAAGATTAGCTTCCTTCATCATTGTCCTAGCTACTTCTTGAACTGTTCTGTTTTTCCTTTCCACAACTCCATTTTGTGGAGGAGTTCTAGGGGTTGACACATGCCTCTATTTGACCTTAAACATTTGATTTATAGATTCATTTCGTTCTCAACCATAGTCTTAAATGCTTTAAACTTGTCCAGAGCTTCTAATTTTATTTGAGAAATGTAACCCGAGCCATTCTAGAATAATCATCAATTAATTAAATGAAATATATCTTGTCACCACAGGAGGACTAACTCCAAGGGACTTGTGGTAGAATACTATTTTGTCTTGAATGATTCGTAAGCGTAAATCCCTTTGTGTATTACCAGTATATAACAACGCCCATTGAGCTTATCCACACGTCAATGCCCATTGAGCTTATCGCCATATGATCTTCTCACAATCTTAGCATATTTTGTGGTTTTTAAAGAGAGGATAGAGTGTATTCCAAACCCTAGTGAACTAATTTTACCCAGTGAAGAAGTACCAAGTGAAGGAGAAGACATTTTCGGTTTATTCCAAAGCCTGTCATCGAGTATTCCAATTCCAAGTACTACTCAACTGAATAATCAACAAGTTACAGTAGCGAACCAATTCAACCAATTCAACCATTTCAAGTAAATCAAGGAAACGCTCCAATGGCGTGGAGTCCAGCTAATGCATCACCCATGACATTCCCTGTCTATCATGACATGCCTAAGAATCTTGAACAACTTTGTCCCAAGTTCCATAGTGGTGATCTGAGCCGTACGGCAGACGAACATATGAATTTTTTTGAGGATCTCCTTCAAAATAGAGATATCCAAGAAGAAGATGTTGCTTATAGGCTGTTCCGCTACACTTTCAATGAGGAGGCCTCTTATTGGTACATCCTTTTGCCGACCGACTCTATCCGCAATTGGCAACAAATGAATGAAGCTTTCTTAGAGAAATTCAGAGCACCACTTTCCCCAACGGATTTGTATAGGAAATTTGTGGAAATAAAGAGGTAAGAGCATGAACCAATTAGCACGTTCAACAACAGATTCCTCAAGGCATACACGAGGCTACAAGATCCTTACAACTTGTACAATGTTGCAGCACTGTCAATTTATTACACAATGTTGGATCGTCTCACCTCTATGTTTGTAAAGTCAAGGAATCCGGCCCTTGGCGACTTAAAGGGAGCATGTGCCGCAGTAGTTATAGTCAGCACTGATCTAGGAATATTTGTTGCTTCGGGTCCCCTTAATTATTTAGGGAATTCCATTGCCCAGAATCAAATTCAAGATATCAATCGGGCATTAACTCAACAAACACCTATGATCAACCCGGATCCTATCGCAAGTAATCCCAAGCAGCACCTTCAAAGCCAACATATCTTCAAAATGTAGCGACCTTAGTCTTGACTGAAGAAGAAAAGATGAAATGAAGGAATTGATCGAGCAAGTCAAGAAGGTGTCAACTGAAGTTATGTATTTGAGAGGTCGAAATAATCAAATACAAGGTATGTAAAGAAACTGTTTGTCAAAGTTCCTTCGTATACCAAAGAGATTATTAGAATTACCAAAGAGACAATCAAAATTATCAAGGGAACAATCAAGGTTTTCAGAATAACAATCCAGGCTTCCAAAAGAAAAGTAGACTTGTAGCTTATAACCTTCATAAGTTCTAAGTTAGTAAGACCACTCAGGATTGCATTCCTTGCTTTACCATTATTCTCATATACCTTGATCTCATCATCAATTGATGGTCCATTTGGAGGCATAGTGTAACCTCTTTGAACAGACTGCGAAGCACGAAATGCAAGGTAGACTGGGAAAGTTACCATCCTAGCTATCTAGTAGGTATAATTTGTTCCATCAAATAAAGGAGATTTGACACTTTTCTTGTGTGCCATCTGGATCTACCTGAAGTGTTTAAGCTTCTTTCTGGGAACCACAACTCTGATACCAATTGTTAGAATGAAGAAGACTACTTAGAGGGGGGGGGGGGAAAGCGAATCAATTGTGTACTTTTAAAACATCAGAGATCGTTGTGAACTCTTTGATTTGCTTGAATTCTTAAACCTTTATTCACCATTAACCCTTAACTTGCATTAACAGAATGTAAACATGTAAATGCAGTAATGGAAGCACACTAAACACCTAAGAACACCAGATTTACGTGGAAAAGTTTAGGAGGAAAAAATCACTGTGAGGATTAGCTGACTAATATATGATTACAATACCAAATACAATAAGGGTCACTACCAACGCCTTGTTGAAAAGGCCTCATTGCGGAGAAAGGCTCATTGCCAAATGACACACTGTCCAAGATACATTGCAGAGAAAGGCTCTTAAACCTTTATTGCCAAATGACAACTCCGGAAAGAAGGGATTACTCACGACCAATTTCAACTGCTAACAATGCATCTCTTATATGTGAAATATACAGTCCCACTGAAGCACAAACAAGACATCAATCAGACTGAAATGTAGAGAAATTTTGCTCACTGCATTAGGAAGTCATAAGCATTAAGCCTCACACTCATCTCAACACACTTGTTCACTTTCATATCTTTCATATCATACTCTTTTACACTTCATCTATACAACAATTGACCTTTCATTTATACTCTAAATGACCTAAAATAATCTCAATGATATTGGCCTATATACATCTCTACATTGTAACAGGGAATAGGTTGACACCTAACACTTCCATAATATAGAGAAGTGAATCCAAACCACACCATAACTTAATTGGAAACCAAATTGGCAGAAACACACTTCTCAAGATTTCCTAGATCAATAATTATCCTTCGTAATTAGTGCTAGCATGGCAAGTCAGCCAAACCTGCACTAACACTAAGAAGTGACACCAAACACACCTCTCAATGTCTAGAAACATCTTGTGGACCACATAACAACACTCCATTCTATTCATACAACATCCTAGAATACTCCAACTTCATCAAAATATTCTGCACAACCACTTCAACCAAAGATTCTGGCACAAACATCCAACACATCTGAGAACCTTGCGGAATAAGACAACTCCTGAAATTTCAATGGAAGGTATAAGCACGGTCCCAGATCCACAACACTAGAAACAATCTTGGACAACAAAGAAGAAATATTCATGTTTACCATGTTTAGAATATTGATAATTACAATAAATAAATTGGAAAGGCTTCGGGACCCGAAATTAATTTAGTTTTTTATAGAATGTTTTTGCAACATTTTTTAATTATAATATTGAAAGATGTAATTTATAGGGCTCAACTTTGAGAAATTAACAATAAACCAGATAGATGCGTTTGAAAAACTATGCATTTTATTGACGAAGATGTCCCTAGTATGTGGGGATGCACGCAAGGGAGATGGGCTTGATTGCACCAGGAGCGCCATCTGAATGATAGGGACATTGAGATATCCCGGGGACGGCTAGGTGTCCGTTTACTGCCTTGGGGGTGCCTAGAAATCTTCTGTAGAGGTCATTCCAAAAAGCAACCGGAAATATAAAATATTTATTTTTGCTTGAAATTGGATCCCAAGACCGAACCCTAATGGCCGATGGGCCCCACCAATTCCTCTGAAACTCTATAAAAGAATCCAAATGCATCATTTAAATCACAACTTGATTTGAACAACTAGGCTAAAGATGAGTGTGGTGATGATTAGAGGCCTCACTTCACTCCATTTTGTTATTTTGCCATCATTGTACTCATTGTAATTATGATTATGAAATCTTGTATATAAATTCAAATTCAATATTTCCATTGTTCAAACTTTAATGTAAATAACTTATTTGTCAAGTATCATTATTAGTATTGTGGTATTGAAGTATTTTAGATTTTAGATTGTAATTCATATACATGATTTTCTAACTATTTTTTCAAGTACTATATGTATATCAGTGTCGCGCCCTCGCCTCCATCCTGCCAGCATTCCCAAACTTAGGCGCTTGGTCCCATCGTGCACAAAACTTTTCCTCACGTTCCCTAATCACGAACTCCATAGAACATTGGAAATTAATTAAGTTTTTTTATGTTTTATATCTTTTGTTGTATATTATCAGATGAGTTATAAATTGTCATTTTACTTCCATTATTTTTCTATATTCTTTAAATTTGTCATAGAGTAGTAGGGAGGTCTTTTGAATGCATCCAAAATTATTGTGGTTTGTTTTGGTTGTGTGGTTGTGAGGGAGAGAGATATGGTGCTAAGTATGAAATGAAAAATACACAAAGTTCTAAGAGGGAAACCCATGCGAAGTAGAGTGCATCGCTCCTATGAGGAACAAATAAATATGTGTGGTCTTTGATTTGTTGGTGTTGAGATTTGACGTTAGAGCATAAATCTGTTCAATGTGTTTTAAACTTTCTTTGCTGGTCATAAGGGTTTTGCTATTGCTGATTTTGGCATTTTCAAAGACGTTGCTCGTATATAATCAAAATCATTTATTGAAAGCAGATAGTAAGGATCCTTATTAAAGTACCTAATAATTTAGGATTTTTGGTGACCTATTTTTCCTTGTTCATGATGAACCTAGATAAATATATTGGGAAATAAATATATATGTCATACTTTGAGCTTATGACAAGTGCACACACAAAATGATTTATTCTAGTTGATTGCATATTTAGATGTGGATTGGATAGGCTCTATTGGTAGAATTCAAATAGACATCTATGTCATGTTCCCAAAATTATAAAACCAAACATGAAAAATCAAAATACAAATAACTAAGTAAAAGAAATATCAAATATTTATATATGAAAGTAAGTGTAATTGAAAAATATTAATATAATTATAATACAATAATTATATTTATAATACAATCATTAGAATTATAATATAATTATTATAATACAAAATAGAACAATCAATATTTTTAATTGTAATAATAAAAAAATGTTCACAAGAAACAAATAATATCTGAATGTGACTATGCTTTAATTTAATAAATAAGTAATAATATTAGAGCATTGGTTCACAATTATTATAATCATAATTATTTAGAATATATTAACAATGAATAGATTAATATAAAAGACTAAATTATATAAATAAACAAATATATAGAATAGATTCCTAAAAAGCATAAGGATGACACCGTGATGGGAAAGAGGATTACAAAGGGAATGCTGCAAAGGGGTCTCTCCTAGATACACCACTCGAGGTGGGAATAAGTTGAGTGCAGGAAAACACCGTGCTTCCAAGAAAGAAAGCAGCGCCACTTGTTTTTTTTTTGTCGAGTACACATCCAACCCTAATTGCATCTATATATGCACTCAAAGAGAAGTCAATATCCTTGGGATACCAGAAAACATAATCTAGAGTGCTATTCAAATATCTTAATATCCTGTTCACTACTGCAACATAAGATTCTCTGGGATCTCTTTGAAATCTAGCCACAAGAGAAATTGAATGCATGATATTTGGTCTAGTAGCAGTAAGATATAGTAGTCCACCAATCATTGATCTATACTTGCTTTGATGTGTGTTAAGGGATTCATCATTCTTGCTTAACTTACAATCAGTAACCATGGGAGTACAAATTGGTTTAGAGTCATCGATTGCAAACTTCAACAATTCCTTAGCATACTTAGGCTGTGATATGAATATATCTTTCTCTGATTGAGTAATATGCAAACCAAGGAGGAAATCATCTCCCCACACATTGACATCTGAAATTCTCTCCGCATTTGTCTGCAAACTTCTTGGACATATCTTCATTTCCTGCATAGATTATGTCATCAACATATACCACCACAATCAAGATTTGTTCTCCTTCAACTTTGAAATACACATTGCTATCTGCAGTACCTTTTTTGAATCCTTGTTGCAACAAGTACTTGTCTAAGCTTACAT
>VDFB02000013.1:293754879-293795487 GCA_007258455.2 Sequoia sempervirens | reverse complement strand
CTATGACCTAGTGTCATCTCAAACTTTACCAATACTCCAATCAATCACAAACAAAACTAACATTGAATGGAGAAAACTTAGTTATATAATGTGCTGAAATATGTTCATTTTTCCTTATGATAGATTATGGAAGTCGTGACTTATCTCATTTTACATTTCCTAATGTATACTACGTTGGGTATATTCTATAAAACCTTCTTCTAGGTTTGAGAGGTCACAAGAAGCATTGGGTATGTTCATTTTTCCGTATGATAGATTATGGAAGTCGTGACTTATCTCATTCATGCAAGTGATTTCACATTATATTTGTGCTTCATTTCCAAAACTATGTTTTAAACTTACCACTTGATCTAAAGCACATCTTCTATACTTTATATAGTTTTCGATACCCTACTTTGTACAACTTCTAACTTCTACCTTCCTTTCCTCCGGGATGCCCTTTCTCACTCGGGTTTCTTTTCTAAATCTAGAGAAACCTAACGCTTTAAATTTCCCTCTTTCATATTCATAGTTGTAGACCAATCATCTCTTTAGTCTCATCTTCTGACACCCTAGAGAATTACAGTGATCTCTAACTTAATTATCCCGAGCTCTCTACTCTTAGGCACAACCTTAGTGATATCTTTATTAATAGGATTTTTGGAAGTTGCAATCTTTTTACACACCACAAAATCTTGACACTAAGGGATTATAAAGTCCCAAATTGACCTAGCGTAGGTTCTAACATTAATACAACAACTAAGATACTACTGTAGTTTCTTAATAGGGTTAGGTAGTTGCCCGCACACCCACCCTCAAATTCGTATTTTACACAAAACAACCTAGTTTTCTTTGTTAAAATTACCGATACCTTTTTCAGTTAAATCCCCAAAGTCTTGTTGTCTCAAAATTTCTATTTTCCTTTCAAGATTCCCTTTATTTAGAATGAGTGATTTGGACATCATCATTAAGTTGGTATACTACATATCTTCCAAAATTAAGCTTGTTTAATCTTAGTTAGGTCTACATAATAAAATACTTGCAAGAAAAAATTAGAAATATTGAACATATATGCTACATTTAAGTGAATCCTATATGAGAAATAAGATAAAGAAATTAACCAACTTCTTGCTAATTGTAAGTTTTATAATAAGCATTTGAAATGGTTGTGTAATAAACTTAACTAGGAAGGTTCTTTCTTTAATTTATTATTACAATTATTTATTAGTTATGTCAATTTATAAATAGAGTCCATCTATGTATATTTTTGGAAAATAAATCTAATGTTTATTAAATTAGTATTATATGGAAAGAACATAATTATAGAATATTTAGAGGAATCCCATCTTTAGTGGAAACTGTACAATTTGTATAAGAAAGGGAAATTTCAAAAACTATAATGTCTTATATACATGATAATGATTCAAATTACCAATTGTGATAGTAAATTTTTTATGGATGGTCATTCTTAAAACCCTCAACTCAGGGCTTAATAAATCATGTTTTGAATAAACTAGACACTATGACTTAGTGCTGGTGTCAAACTCTTCTAACTTGAAAGGTGTTATACATAGGAATAGATGAAAGTGTGGTGAAAGTACCCCCTCAAATTACTTCTTTCTTTTCAGCTTTTGGCTGCTCTTCAAGAACGATCATTGATGATTTAATGAATTCTACCACAAAGTTGTATTGTTTGAGCTTTGCCAACTCCTTGAAATGGCTCTCAGGGTCCTTTTTGTGAGATAGATCAATTAGTCTTCTTCTAAACTCATGATAGCTGTTCATGAGCTTATGACCTTAAGCGACAAATACATAGTACCGCCATTCATGACCTATACCTCAGACATGACGGGTGGAAGACTTAAGTGCATCTTCTTAAATATGAGTTTAAGTGATATGTGTGTGTTTAACTTCTAAGCCTGAGCATGACATGTATAGTTATTTAATCCATAAAAACTATAAAGTGTTATCTTTATTAATGTCTATTGTGATTTGATGCTATAGTTATGTTCCATAGGCCTTTATTCATTTCTTTACCTATTTCTCATGTTTAAATTACATAAAAAATTCAGCGATATTTCTACCTGAACCTTTAGTGCAAAGGAACTATATTCGTTGTAGCAAGTTATTATATTATCTATAATCTAATTCCAGTCCTTCAACATAAGATGTCTTTCTTCCCTCTGAAGGAAAGTGGTTTGAAGGATTCTTACTATAAAATTCATGACAATCTTGTTAATTTTGTTTTTATTTTTTATTGAAGTACTCCCTTAACTAGTATAATTTTGGGATTCTCTAGGGATACTCAAGTTCAACACTGTCTCAACCCACTAGGCCTTCATATTTGGTAATTAGTTTTGGACTTAAATAAGTGTTGTAAATCATGCATTATCCTTTTTTGAATTTGAATTGACCCTGTTATCTTTTCCCTTCACCACAAACGCTTCTATTTTTAGGCCTCATTACTCTAATTCTACATTTTAATCCTCAGCATCTCTTCAAATGCTTTCATTTTCTCCCAAAAACCTTGAAGTTCTCAGGTGTCGCAGGTCTACCTTTCCATAGTTCATAAGGTGTTTTACAATTGTTGACTATGATTTGTCATCAATTTAGAATGTAGACTGTTGTATGAAATGATTGCTTCCAAAATGTGTCTGATAACTTGGACCCATTTAACATAGTTCTTGCCATCTCTTGAACAATTTTAGTTTTCTTTTTACAAGTTCATTTACTGTGGAGTCCTCACAACTGAAAGATGTCTCTTTGTCCAATGATGTTCACAAAATACTTCAAATTCCTTTGAAGTGAACTCACTTCCTCGATTTGATCTCAGGTACTTAATGTTTAGATCACTTTTATTTTGAATTGAATGCCTTAAACTTTTCAAATGCTTCATCTTTTCTTTTAAAAAGATAAGCCATGTCATCATAGAATAATCATGAATTAGTAACATAAAATAGCTCTCACCTTGCAAGCCTTTTGTTCTTGTTGGCCCACAGAGGTCTATATGGATAAGTTCCAAGGGTTTTGATGTTGAATACTGCTTCGATTTGAAACTTGCCCATGTTGGCACTGTTTGTAGATAGTATTTGAAGGCTGCACTGTGCTTGGCCTGCACTGTGCTGATTTTTACTAGATTATCAGAGTTAAACACTTATCTTCTTGCACTATGTAGCATGTTTCTCCTTTGATTTCACTAAGAATGTAAATATTGTTTATAGTTCTATTTTTATCAGCGACTAGCTTTCCTGTACTTACTTTTCTGATTTCGCAACCTTCAACACGAAATGTGAGTGTGTCCTTGTTCACACATTTGATTAACACTTAGATGATTATGCTTCAAACCTTCAATATATAGAACATTTTTAGTTTTAGTTTTTCCATTTTCAAGGTTAAGAGCACCTTTTCCTATTATCCTCAATGTAGCACAAAACTACTTCTAGAAAAACGTACTTTGTGTCCAAAGTTGGTGTACTTATAAGAAATAACATTATAATCCACTAAAGGAGCAAATGAATTATAGTTTCTATTTGAGAACACATAAGGACTTCTATTCGTGTTGCAAACAAAGTTATTTATTATAAGTGCCCTACAATATATTATTTTATGACCTAATTGATTACACAAAAAACAATAACCAAAGAGATAATGTTGAAACTTGGGCATGCACATTTTCCTTGTAGGAAAGGACTTTCTGAATTTTTCCTTGTTATCTTTTTGGAGGAGTGCTTGCTTTTTGTAGGACATGTGTTAGAATGCATAAGACAACTCAGAGGGGTAGTGAATCAGTTGTATACTTTTAAAATATCAAAAACCCTCATTAACTCTTAGATCTGCATTAATTGTAAACCCTTATTTACCGTTAACCCGTTAACCCTTGACTTGCATTAATAAAATGTAAACATGTAAAACAGCAATGCAAAGGCATTAAACACATAAGAACACTAGATTTACGTGGAAAATCCAAGAAGGGAAAAACCACGGTGAGGATTAGCTCACTAAAATATGAATTGCAACACTGAATATAGTAAGGCTCAGTGCCAAGAAAGATATAGAAAGGCTCATTGTCGGTGGCTCACTACCAAAGGACTCATTGTCCAGAAGAAAAAAGGGATGGCTCACTGCCAATTTGAATTGCTTATAATGCATCTCTCATATGTCGAAAGTACAGTTCCACTGAAAGACAAACAACACATCAAACAGACTGAAATGTAGACACCTTTTGCTCAATCGATTAGGATGTGATAGGCATTAAAGCTCGTTCTGAAATCAACACACTTGATCACTTTCGCATCTTTTGCATCACACACTCTCTCACACTTAATCCATACAACAATTCACCTTGCGTTTATACAACAATCTCAATTAGGTCGGCGTTAATGAAACATATACACCTCCACCATGTAACACCAAATAGGTCGGCACCAAACACTTCCACAATATAGAGAAGTGAATCCGAACCATGCCATTACTTAATTGGGAACCAAATCTGCATAAACATGCTTCTAAACACTTCCTTAATCAAGAATTATCCTCTAGAATTAGCACTAGCACGCTAGGTCGACCAAACTTGCACTAATAGTAACAAGCGACACAAAACACACCTTTCAAGGTCCGTAAACATCCCGTAGACGACACAACAACACTTCATGCTATTGATATAACATCTTAGAATACTCCAACATCATCATCTAATATTGTGCACAACCATTACTATCACAGACATCCAACAAATCTGATAACCTTGCAGAACAATTGATCACTTGAAACTTCAAGGGAAGGTAGATACACACGTGATAAGCATGTTCCCAGATCCGCAACACGAGAAACTTCATTGCAGAGAAATGCAGAACAGTCTTATTTCTCCTAGACAACACTGTTTCGCAGTTCGCACACTGGTCAACAAGACTTATTTTGCCACATGATCTAGAACCTGAAACTCTAATTATAACACCTCTAAATACCTCTGATCATCATTGCCAAACCGCATGGGCATATCTTCAACAATTATGAAATGTGGAGAAAAACACTAGATACCACTTTGTCAGGCTGAACTCTTTTTTATTCATATTTTCTGAAAAGCACTTGGAAACCAAGCATCATGAATACCAACTCAACATTTGCAACACCTTATCAGCATCATCAACCACATAAGAGGTTTATATCCACAAGCATATACTTATCATTGCTACATTAGAGGTTGAAACCAATGATTATACTAATCAGAACGTAGTGCAACCAACACACTTATTCCCTCTAGTGTTGACGTCAAGGCAACAAAGCTCCGTTGACATGAATGATAACACAAGTTTCCAACAATCTCCAAACTTCCAACAATCTACCCGTTTGTCATTGATGGCAACGCTTGATATGAAAATCCATCAATAACAACAAGAACTAGTAACAACACATACTGCTCACTTGTACACACTGCTCCCCCTTTACACAAGCATTTATGTTAAGCTAACATTCTCCCTCTATGGTCTTCAGAGATATGTCTTTTGGAAGAGCCTTTGTGAAAATTTCAGCAACCTCATTCTTAGTAGGCACATGAAACCAACCTGCTTCCAAGAAAGAAAGCACCACCACTTTTACTTTTTTTGTTATCTGCACATCTAGCCCAATCTACATCTGTATATGCACTCAAAGAGAAGTCAGTATCCTTAGGATACCACAAACCATATGTTATGAAATAACTTGCACAATAGAAGAATATGATATGAAATATGCTACAAATACTTGATAATAACTGAGAATAACAAGGGGCAAACCTCAAAATATCTTTAATGCGAACACACTTCACAATATGATGATGAAATAAGACTCGCAACCTCCTATATATACGTATTTATGCCTAGGATATCACTTAGGCCGACTTAGACACCCCTATATAAGACTTAGGCTGGCCCAACCAACTAAATAATAATATAATAATGATAACATGACTTAATTAGGAGTTAAGATAGCCACTGCACTTGCTGTAAAAGGACTTGATAACGCAATGAAATGTGCATATTTAGTGAGGTGATCAACTACTACGATGATGACATTATGACCTTTAGATTTGGGCAGCCCTGTGATGAAGTCCATGGATACCTCTTCCCAACGCTGGCTAGGAATAGATAAGGGCTGCAAGAGACCTGGTGTCTTAATTGTTTTCCCTTTATTCCTTTGACAAACCAAACATTTAGCCACAAATTTTTGAACATCACCTTTTAGCCCTTCCCAAAAAAAATCTTGCTTGACTCGATGATATGTCTTCAAAAATCCTGAATGATCACCAACTAGAGACTCATACAGCTCTGTGAGAATCTTGTGTTTAAGAGTGGAATTCTTGTAGAGATACAAACGCTCTTTATACCAAAGAGTATCTCCCTTCCAACAAAACTTATCTGAACTACTAGGATCACTTTTAATTGTTGGATGAGATTACTTGTCGCAACATCATTTTGCCACACTTTGGCTTCCTCCACCCAATTTGCTTGTAATATTGAAAGGGCACACAATAAAAGGCTTCATCTCATCCTTCCTTGAAAGTGCATCTGCTACAATATTTTCCTTCCCTTTCTTATATACAATCTCAAAGTCATATCCTAACATCTTAGTGACCCATTTTTGTTGCTCTTCAGAAGATAGTCTTTGTTCCAAAAAATATTTTAGGCTATCATGATCTGTCTTAACCTTGAAGTCTCTACCCATAAGGTAAGGCCTCCATTGTTTAACTGCATGAAGGATTGCTAGCATTTCCTTCTCATAAATAGGTTTTAGCTGATTATAATCCTTAACTGATCCTGTTTGTTGAAGTTTAGCAAGCTGGCTGAAGAAGTTGTATGTCACGCTATTGCTATATATTGTGCTTGGAGTTCCTCTGTAAAAATTGACCATGAGACAGTGAGGCCCTTTTTCCTTCGATGAGTGCAAAGCCAACAATACCAAATGAATTGATATGGTTCTAGATATAGGGAAGCCATCGTGACCTTTTGTCCATTTGGGATTTGGTGTACTTCAAAAAAATTCTCCATTTGGTTTATCCATGTTAGAGGATCCTTGCCATCAAACTTGTGCATATCCACCTTTGGAAATAAATTCCTAGATCCCATAGGAGTATTAAAACTTGTGTCAATGCTAGCTGACCTGGAATTTTCACCTTGGTTGCTTGGGAACTCCTTTCTTGGTTCAGTCATATAGGCGCTTAACATGTTTCGTATATCCGATATATCTCCTCTTAGGTCACACATATCCATCTTCATTGAGGAAATTTCTTCCTTGACCTTACTGATTTCCTCATTAGGATTAATATCCTCTATTGTTACCCCATCCTTATCAGGAGTCTTCCCTGGAGTGACAACATTCTTTTTGCCCCTTGTTGCAGGCCCCGTCATGATGGGAACTAATGATTTTGAAATAAATCACACAAATGAAACTTAAATTCTCTGAAATTTTTACTGGAACTTACTAGGGCCAAAATAACTCACCTAGAAATGTTTCCAAGAAATAAGCAGATTTGCAGCCTTGAGAGTGATATTTGTGAAAACCTTAATTTTTCAATAACTTGCTTATTTCTTCTCCAATTCCTCCAAATTTTTTACTGTAATCTCCTTTAGTATGTCTTCAAAAACTTAATAAAAATCAAGATCCAATTCGATAATATGTGAGAGATATGTATATTCCAAAAAAAAGAAGTGTAGAAACCCTAATTCTGCAATAATTCGCTCAATTCTGCTCCAATTCTTCTGAAATCTGGACTGAAGCTTCTTTAATATGTTCTTAAAAAACCCTTTAAAAATCAGAAAAAAAATTCGCCAAAATCTGAAAGATATGCTCTTTCCAAAATTGCCTCCACTATTGAGAAAAAAACCTTGCCTCTACGGTGCCAAGATCATGCTTTGATACCACTTGTTATGAAATAACTTGCACAATAGAAGAATATGGTATGAAATATGCTGAAAATACTTGATAATAACTGAGAATAACAAGCCATTTCGAGGTGGAAAACCTCCAAATATGTTTAATGAGAACACACTTCACAATATGATGATGAAATAAGACTCACAACCTCCTATATGTATCACTTAGGCCGACTTAGACACCCCTATATAAGACTTGGGCCGACCCAACCAACTAAATAATAATATAATAATGATAACATGACTTAATTAGGAGTTAAGATAACCACAAGCCGACTATTCATAACCTGATGTACACCAATATTAAGGGCGTAGCACCATAATTCAGAGTGCTCTTCAAATATCTGAACACTACTGCAATATGAGATTCTTTGGGATCTCCTTGAAATCTATCCACAAGGTAAACTGATAGCATGATATCTGGTCTAATAGCAGTAAGATATAATAGTCCACCAATCATTGATCTATACTTGCTCTGATGTGTGAGTACACACGGGTTTAGAGTCATCGATTCCAAACTTCCTCAGCAATTCCTTAGCATACTTAGACTGTGATATGAATATACCTTTCTCTAGTTGACTGATCTGCAAACCAAGGAAGAAATCAACTCCCCACACATTAACATCTCAAATTCCTTTTGCATTTTCTCTGCAAACTTCTTACACATTTTCATTTCCTGCAAAGATTATGTCATCAACATATACCACCACAATCAAGATTTGTTCTCCTTAAACTTTGAAGTAAACATTGCTATATGCAGTACCTTTTTTAATGGTTGCTGCAACAAATACTTGTCTAAGCTTACATACGAAGCTCTCGGGGCTTGCTTCAGTCCATATAATGCTTTCTTCAACCTGCAAACCATATTTGCATCGTTTGGCAACTAAAAACCTTTTGGTTGTTCAATGTATATGTCTTCTTCCAATTCACCATTCGAGAATGCAGACTTCACATTTATTAGATATACTTTGAAATCTTTGTGTGCTGCAAAAGCTAAAAACGTCTTGATAGCTTCCATTATTGCAATCAGAGCAAAATTTAGTACCAATCACATTTTTAATTCTCGGTCTTGGGCTTGGGACTAATTCCAAAGTGAGATTATTTTGTATCTAGTCTAACTAGTTTTTGATTGGTTTGACCAAATTTTCATCTTTGCATGCCTCAGTCGCTATTTGTGGTTGCACTTTATAAAGTAAACAAAAATTTACTTGTTCCTCTGTCATAGCAGCTTTTCTTCTTGTTAGCATACCTTTTCTCTTATCTCCAATGATCTGATCTTTTGAATGATTCTTCTGCACGTGCTTATGAGTTTTATGATTGTTTTTTTTATCTTCTTCCTCTTCTATCGTCAACTCCGTTCCACAAATCAATGTAGTTAAGGAGTTCTAGGGGCTAACAAATGCCTGTTTATTCCATGATCTTCACGAAAACTGTTAAACTCATTTGAAGTAAACTCACCACCTAATTTAGACCTTAAACATACGATTTATAGATTCATTTCATTCTCAACCATAGCTTTAAATTCTTTAAACTTGTCTAGAGCTTCGAATTTTTCTTCGAGAAATGTATACCAAACCATTCTAGAGTAATCATCAATTAATTACATGAAATATTACCAGTCACCACATGGGCTTCTAATGATGGTAGGTCCACACAGATTTGTATGCTCTAACTCCAATGGACCTGTGGTAGAATACTCTTTTTTCTTGAATCTTGCCTTTGTTTGCTTTCCAACTTGACATTCTTTATAGATTGCATTGGTAGGGTTTGTAATCTTCGGTAGATCTCTCACAACATTAGTAGAGGTTATCCTTGTTGGGCTATCAAAATTGATGTGACCCATTCTTCTATGCCATAGCTAACTTTTATTAGTTTGAGACATAAATCATATTGTACCATTACCTTTAAGTTGATAGACATTACCTCATGTCCTTGTTCTAGCAGTGACCAGAATATAGGAGCTTCCTTTCTTGATTTCACAACCATCATTTTGAAAAACAAGATTATATCCTTTTTTACACATTTGTCCGACACTTAGAAGATTATGTCGGAGACCCTTGACATAAACAACATCATCTGTATTATGCTTTCCATGAAAAGTAATTGAACCTTTTCCACATGTCTTAGTAGATGTATCGTCATCAAACGTAAGAATACCACCATCATAATTCTCAAGCTTATCAAACGCACTCATGTCACCTCTCATATGATTTGAGCATCCATTGTGAGTGATCCGGTAATTCTTCTCCCCTCTAGCATGAAAAATAGTCAACATAGCTCCTTGAATGTTATGACCTGTTTCCAGAGCACTTTCTTTTACGCATCTTTCAAGATTAGTATAATTAGTTCTTGCATTTAAAGCCATGAACAAGCATTCATCACTATCTTCATTTTGATAATCCGATTTTGCATCATCAGAAACATCGATGCCTTTTTCAACATAATAACTCTCCTTGATAAATTTACCCTTTTGATCCTTCTGTTTGTCATTAGTAACTTTGATTGGACACACTTAGATGCATAATGCCTATCTTTCCACAATTGAAATATTTGAAAGGTAGCTAATCTTTGTACTTTCCAGTACCCTTTTTCAATCTCCTCAGAAAGTTTGCTTCCATCGCATTAAGAGCATTTGGACTTGATTGTTTGACCTTGTCATGTCCTTTATAGATTGCTTGTAGTATCTTGGCAAAATTCTCTCATTTCAAACGAAGTTAAAGCGCCAAACATCTGATCTCTAGAATAATGATGCAAATTCTAAGCTTCCTCAATAGCAGAAACTTTGTGACTGTAAGGTTTAGGCAGAGTTCGTAATACCTTTTTCACAACTTCGCTTTCATTAAGATTTCGACCAAACTCATTGATAGCATTGACAACTTCATCAACTCTAAGCAGGTAGGTAGAAATGTCTTAACCTCCAGACATCCTTAGGTTTTCAAAATTTGCTTTGTAGATCTATATCTTTGATTGTTTGACCTTGTCATGTCCTTTATAGATTCCTTCGAACTTTGTTCAAAAATCTTAAGTAGACTTAGCAGACTTTAAAAGTACTTTCTTTGCTTGTGGTATCTTGGCAAAATTCTCTCATTTCAAACGAAGTTAAAGCACCAAACATCTGATCTCTAGAATAATGATGCAAATTCTAAGCTTCCTCAATAGTAGAAACTTTGTGACTGTAAGGTTTAGGCAGAGTTCGTAATACCTTTTTCACAACTTTGCTTTCATTAAGATTTCGACCAAACTCATTGATAGCATTGACAATTTCATCAACTCTAAGCAGGTAGGTAGAAATGTCTTAACCTCCAGACATCCTTAGGTTTTCAAAATTTTCTTTGTAGATCTATATCTTTGATTGTTTGACCTTGTCATGTCCTTTATAGATTCCTTCGAACTTTGTTAAAAAATCTTAAGTAGACTTGTGGCGTATAACCTTCATAAGTTCTGAATAAGTAGGACCACTCAGGATTGCCTTCCTTGCTTTGCCATTATTCTCATATGCCTTGATCTCATCATCAATTGATGGCCCATTTGGAGGCATACTGTAACCTCTTTCAACAGACTGCAAAACACCAAATCCAAGGGAAACTAAGAGAGACACCATTCTAGCTATTTAGTCTGTATAATTTGTTTCATCGAGCAAAGGAGCTTTGACACCTTTCCTGTGTGCCATCTAGACACCAATTGTTAGAATGCGTAGGACAACTGAGAGGGGGGGAGAGTGAATCAGTTGTATACTTTTAAAGCATCAGAAATCGTCGTTAACTCTTAGATTTGCATGAATTCTTAAACCCTTATTGACCATTAACCCTTAACTTGCATTAACAGAATATAAACATGTAAATGCAAAAATGCAAACACATTAAACACCTAAGAACACCAAATTTATGTGGAAAACCCAAGAAGGAAAACACCACGGTGAGGATTAGCTGTGTAATATATGAATTACAACACCAAATACGATAAGGCTCATTGCCGAGGCCTTACTGCAAAGGCCTCACTGCGTAGAAAGATAAAGAAAGGCTCATTGCCAAAGGACCCATTGTCCAAAAGAAAGAAGAAAGAAGGGATGGCTCACTACCAATTTGAACTGCTAACAATGCATTAGGAAGTTATATGCATTAAGCCTCACACTCATCTCAACACACTTGATCACTTTCACATCTTTCACATCATACACTCTTTTACACTTCATCTATACAACAATTCACCTTGCATTTATACCCTTTGTGACCTAAAATAATGTCAATTATGTCGGGCTTAATGAAACATATACACGTCTACTCTGTAACACCAAATAGGTCGACACCAAACACTTCCACAATATAGAGAAGTGAATCAAAACAACACCATTACTTAATTCGGACACAAATCTACACAAACACGCTTCTCAACACTTCCTCAATTAGTAATTATCCTCCGCAATTAGTGCTAACACGCCGGGTCGGCCAAACCTGTACTAGCACTATCAAGTGACACCAAACACACCTCTCAAGGTCTGGAATTTCGAGGACCAGACAAGAACACTCCATTCTATTCATACATATCCGAGAATACTCCAACATCATCAGAATATTCTACACAACCATTGCAACCACTTGAAATTGAAGAATACTTTGATTCTGTGCAACCAAAGATACTGGCACAAACATCAAATTTATTTGACAACCTTGCAGAATAACTTAGCACCTGAAACATCAAGGGAAGGTATATACAAACATGATAAGCACGTTCCTAGATCTGCAACACTAGTAACAATCTCGGAAAAGAAAGAAGAAATGTTCATGTTTACCATATTTAGAATATTGATATTTAAAATAAAGAAATTGCGAAGGCTTTGCTATATGAACTTAATTTAGCTTTTTAAAGAATGTTTCAAGAGTTTGGAACATTTTTTAATTATAATATTGAAAGATATAATTTATAGGGCTTAACCTTGAGAAATTAACAATAAACAATGCAGACACATTTCAAAAGCTAGGCATTTTATGGACAAGGATGTACCTAGGACATGGGGATGCACGCTAGGGAGTTTCCCTCGATTACATCAGGCTGCCATCGGGACGATGGGCACGTTGAGATGTCCCGGGGATGACTAGGTGTTCGTCGACTGTCTTGGGGATGCCTAGAAAAATTCTGTAGAGGTCATGCCAAAAAGCAACCAAAAATATAAATATTTTTTCTTCTTGAAATTAGATCCCCAAGCCGAACCCTAATGGCCAATGGGCCCCACCAATGCCTCTTAAACTCTATAAAACAATCCAAATTCATTGTTTTTACTCACAATTTGATTTCAACAACTAGGCTAAAGATGAGGTTGGGGATGATTAGAGGCCTCACTTCACTCCATTTTGTTATTTTGGCATCATTGTACTCATTGTAATCATCATTATGAAATCTGGTATATAAATTGAAATTCAATATTTTCATTGTTCAAACTGTAATGTTAATAACTTAATTGTTAAGTAGCATTAATAGTATTTTAGTATTTAAGTATTTTTGATTTTAGTATTTACTTTTAGTCTTACTAATTTAGTAGCTTACTAATGTACTAATTAAGTAAATTCAACATTGTAGTTCTTATACATCATTTTATAATTCTCTTTTCAAGTAATATATGTTTATCAGTGTCGCGCACTCGCCTCCATCCCGCCACCATTTCAAAAGTTAGGCCCTTGGTCCCATCGTCCATGAAACTTGTCCCCATATTCCCCCGTCAGGAAACTCCATGGAACATTGGAATTTTTATTTTTTTATTTATGTTTTATATCTTTCGTTGTATATTATCAAATGATTTTATAAATTATCATTTTACTTACATTATTTTTCTATATTGCTTAAATTTGTTGTATAGTAGTAGGGAGGTCTTGTGAGTGCATCCAAAATTATTGCGCTTGGTTTTGGTTGTGTGTGGATGTGAGGGAGAGAGTTATGGTGTGAAGTATGAAATGAAAAATAGGCAGAGGTTAATAGAGAAACACATGCAAAGAAGAGTGCACCACTCCCACGAGGAGCCAATGAATATTTATGGTCTGTGATTTATTGGTTTTGATATTGGAAGTTAAAGCAGAAATCTCTTGAATGTGTTTTAAACTTTCAGTGCTAGTCATAAGGGTTTTGTTACTTTGTTATTGCTGATTTCAGCATTTTGAAAGAAGTTGCTAATATATAATCAAAATCATTTATTAAAAGCAAATGGTAAGGATCCTTATTACAGTACCAAATAATCTAGGATTTTTGGTGACCTATTTTTCCATGTTCATGATGAATCTAGATAAATGTATTGGGAAAAAAATATGTACTTTATACTTTGAGCTTGTGACAATTGCAAAAAAAAAATGATATATTGTTTTTGATTGCATATTTAGATTTGGATTGGATAGGATTTGTTGGTAGAATTCAAATAGACATCTAGGTATGTTTTAGCTTGGGTTGAGAAGTAGTTTTCCGTGATTTTTTGAAGGTATTTTTAAAGAGGGCCTAAAATGATGTGAAAAGTGTTGCTAGGTAGGGGGAAAGATTAAAATATTAAATTAAAATGAAAAATAAACTCTAGAAATTTTTTGAGGATGCATAAAAATACGAAAGAAGCAAATAATAAAAGGAGAAAATGGGCTTTAGGTAAATCATCCATTATTTTGTGAACAACCCCTTGATTTTGAGATTAAACACTTGTGTCCATCTCTCTATGTTTTTGGCTTCAAAAGTTTTTGGGAAGGAAATTGTCCAAATTTTTTTTTAGGTTTCAAGGGTGAAAACCATTATATCGATTTGAGTAATTTCCTATCTATAGAGTGGTGTTGTGTTGTAAAGTTTGAAGAAGTTCAAGTGTCATGAGCAGGTAGTATTGTACAAGTATTATTATAGTTTTTTCTACTTATCTAGTAATATATTTGGCTACAATAGTGATTCCTAGGAATATAGTAAGATCTGGTTTGATAATTAAAAGAACAAAAAAGAACACATGGATCACTTGAAGACACCAAGAGTTTTACGTGGAAAACCCAACGAGGGAAAACCACGGTTAGGATTAACTCATAATATATGTAGCTCGATGCTAACAAGAATTACAATACTTAAGACTCATTGCCTTAGGATTTGTAGACTAAGGTATACAACCTTAGAGCAAGATACAAAGGACTTGATGAGACTAGTTCTCAGATCAGGATAGATGGAAGTTAGAATGAGAAAATTGATTATGAGCTACTTTGAAGAAGCATCTAATGCATGTTGAAGTTGCAGTGACTGTTTAGCACAATTTTCTGTTCACCCAAATTTCGGATAACATCTTTTTCAGTCTTCTCTATGTCAAATCACTATTAATTATCACCTTCACAAAAGAATTTGATCTTCTATATTTATTCTCTGCAATAACACAAAACACCAATCAAGTCGGCTCAAAGATGTCTGTTGGATGAAACGATTGATATTGTATGGGTTGACTCCAAAACACATTCAAGGTCAAAGAGATTAAGTTGCGGATCATCATACATTACGTTGGTTCCCAAATGCATCACAAAACATTCTTCAATACAAGATTAATCCATTAGGATCAGTCGCAGAGAATGAAACAAGTCATGTCGGCCCAAATAGTATTAATATCATCAACACTCTCACTGTTTGACTTCACAGAGTTGGGGAGGTACCTAAATCATCATGGAGACTGAGATGTAGGCACTGTTGATCATGCACAATATTCATTAAACCTTTTCCTTAAGTATCTAATCATAAAACGTTGGCGCAATAGAAGAAACCCATTGAAGGTACATAAACAAAGCATTCAGGACAATCTGTAGAAAATGGTTATTTGAAAACTGATCTTGCTGACCACCAATAATACACTTAAGACTTGCCATTAATAACTCATATGCCTTTGTGAACATATTTCCAAGTCCGCATGGACACGTTTGTCTCACTGGAGGAATGCATAATTTTCTAACAAGCCTTTGACATTAGATCAAGCACATATCGAAATATTGTTAGCCCTACCTCTTTTTACGGAAGGTGAAAATGCTTGATTTCTTGGATATAATGCCTTCATAACCCAACCAGCTTATCTCTTGAACCTTAAGACAAGAACTTACGTTGTGGAAGGATGCGGACAAAAAAGTCATGACTTTGTTATAGTGAATACACACTGTTAACACCTTTGCCAATCTTTTGCAACTTAACTCAATGTGCGATACACCAATCAGGAATGATATTATCGTAGACATGCAAGGAACAGATTTGAACAAGTGTACCAACCACCACATCACTCATAGACACCAGTCAGATCACCATTCATACATCTAACTGTATTGTTGACTATATCTTTGTATTATCTCTGGAATATAGACAGACTTCATCATACATAACATACATCAATGACCGCCCATGATAGGAAGCACAATTTAGTATCCACTGTATTGTTCTTATCAAAATAATCACCAAGCATATCATTGAAATCATCATACTGAGCACCTGCACACATGTATCCCTTGATTTGCAAGAACGCCATAAACTAAATCTTTTTATACCATAGATTCTTCACCATACCTTGTATTTAGACTATCTTCGTTTGAATCTTCTGCAACATAAATTCTAGTCACAAATTGATTATTCACTTCGTTTCTTCTATTGTAACATACATGCTCACTTTGCACTTTGCACTTTGCATTATTCACTCACATATGACATGTCTTTCTTTTGATCAGTTGAGACAACCAACATTGTTTTTGCATATTTTACCTTGATTCTCAAGATATATAATAAACGTACATTCTTGATCAAGTCTAATAAGGTCAATGTTTTTTGGCATTGCACCTCAAACACAATTCCCAAAATAAACAAAATAAATTAGTGCATACTAAAATCTTGGTTCTATAAAGCATAGGGATTTTAAATATAGCAGTCATAAATATCATGCAAACCCCAAAGGTTCATTCTCCTTGATGCCTTGTAATTTCAAACAATTCTTATACAAGAGATTTATGTGATGACAACTATATGCATGTTTTCGATCAAATACTCTCCCAAGATCTTTGTAGCTTCCCATTCACAAGTTATCCTCATAGCAACCCATCCCACATTCAATCATATAGCAATGAAGTTCAACCACTATTTCATGTTCAAATGTTATATGACTGATATGAGATTACATGTCATACTCCTCATCTTCAATTTATATTTCTTCCTTCTCACATTTTCCTTTAAGTCCTTTAGTACTTTTTAAGTCTTATCATTTTAAAAATTTAAAACTAAAATGTGTTATTTTCAAATTTGAAGTTTGATTTACAATTTTTTAAATTTAACAACTCTAACGAGAGCTCCCTTTGCTTCAATAGGTTGCTAGTTCTTCTTCAGCTGAGCGGAATTGGAGTACATACTCCTTCATCCACTCAGTCAAGCGCAATCGATTGGCATCACACAAAGCAGAGGAGCTAGTTTATGTTCATTCCAACTTGCGCCTTCTTACTCACAAAGAGGATGAGTACAAAGAAGGGGCAGCAAAGATGTGGGATGTAGAACCAGAGCGAGCTGACCTAGATCTTTCTTTGGCTGCAATTGCACAATCTTCTTCAATTTTTGAGGAGTCAAGTAGTCAACATACTTTTAGTGCAAGTGCTAATGTGGTTCCATCATCTAATGTTAATGTTGACGATGATCTTAGTCTTGATGATGAGCCATTTGATGCAATTCCAAGTTAGTGAATTGGTTACTATTTGTATTTTGTAAATGTTAAGCAATGATTATCTATCATGACATTCAAATTTGATCCTTTTGATATTGAAAACTGAATTTAAATTAGTATATTATGTTTCAAAAATTGAAATTTGTCATGGTTTTGTTTATCATATGTATTGGTATATGACATTCTAAACTTATTTTGTTTGTAGGTTGCATATATATATATAAATATTTTATTATATTTTTGTACAAACGTACCCGATAACGTACCCAACCCCCCAATTTTTTTTGCCGTGACAGACTTCGCAGTTTGGCTAATTTTCCTTGGTTCGACTATATCTAAATCTTCCAGATTCAGTTTTTCCAACAGTTGAGCTAAACTATATGAGTCTTCATTTGTGTACCATTCAATCATTCTCAATGGGGACATTCCTCTACTTCTCGAACGTCCAATCTCACCTTCTTCTTTCTACAGATCATCCTTTGGTTTTATCGACTCTATTGGGTCTGCCATAACGATTTGGCAATTTCTCACGTGAGATGAGGCTTGCAAGCTGTTGATGTTCATTTCGCAAATGATAGAATTGAATGAAGAAAGATTAGAACACATAACACATTGAAAGATATAGACTCAGAAAATATTCAATCAATCATATAAACACACAAAGATTGTTTATTGTGTTGCTGCACCAAAAAGATTTCATTTCTTCATCAAATTCATTACATCATACCTGTTTTATAGAGGAGTTTACAAGATAATTCTAGAAACATACTAAATCAATTCTTTCACTGCAGCAAATTGAAACTTCCTAAATAGTTCCTACATGCACATTTCATGCAAAAACTTTCTACTGATGTATGCCAAATTAACTGTAGAATATATGGGAGAAATTACATGCCAACAGTCCCCCTTAATTTCGACCACAAATTCTTTAAACTCTGCAACCAAATCTTTAGACTCCCCCAACTTCTTTTCTTCATGATACTTTCAAATTATCTTCAATATTTGCAGATCTCTCTTGAACTCTTCACCAGCTGCTACGACAGTCCTTCAAACATTGAATTATCTCACTATCTATAGCTTTCCACTTTTCATCATGTCTTGTGAAACCTTCAACCTTTTGTTGATCACTATCATCTTTCACATATGAATATTTATATTTAAACAAACTTTTGAACATACCTGTCAACTTTTGCCAATTTGATCCAAAACTCCAACCGCAGTTCAACTGCATGCATCTTGACAAAGATTCAGTCTTCCAATTTCTTTGCCAACACTTCTTTTTTGAATGATTTCTCAAACCACAAATAGCACACGGGTGTAGATCCCAACATGTATCTTTTATATGACCTTCCCTATTACAAAGAGAACACTGAATACAATGCATTTCTAGAACAAATTTGTTTGATCCTATAAAATTTCCTTTACCTGTAGTATGTCCGAGACCATATTTTGGCCTCATAACTGGTTCAATTGGTTCTTTATTTCCTTGTGCATTCTTTCCTAATCCTTGTCCTTTGTAACCCATTCTTTCCATAATTTATAAACCATCATTACTAGCAGTATTTGCGTTATCATCACAACTAACAAGATTCTCAGTCTCATGTTTGTCTCCATCACAAACAACTTCAGCAAAAACACACTTATCAAATGATGAACTCAAATCTTTTGTACTACAAAAAACATCACATACCAATTTCTTTGACTTCAAACTTTCATTTTCTTTATTTAATTTTGACATTTCCTTCTTGTATAAACCATTGTCTTCTTCTAATTTTGTGATTTCCTTCATTTGCAAATTATTTGCTTCTTCCAATCTCTTTAATTTGTGTTCTAAGTCATTAACCAATTTTACTCTTTGTTCTAATTCTTCATTCCTTTTCTTAATCTCATCAAAAAGCTTTAACTTTTCTTCTAGCTCTTTATTCTTCTCCTCAACTTGCCACAAATCTTTCAAAAGTTCACTATTTTCTTTCTTTAAAAAATCATTCTCACAAATTAGATTTTTCGTTTTTTTTTAACGCTCTTTTACCAACTTTTCCCATTGAAACAAATGATTTTAACACCCATAATGCTGCTACAACGATTTCTTCTTTTCCTTAACAGCAACACGTGCCTTCAACCTTTCTCTTGCAATTTATACCTTGTCTTGTACAAATCTCTTAAAATGATGAACATTGATCTCTTTTTCTACAACTTCTTATCACAGTTACACAAATACAACAATTCTCTCCAAAAAAGCCTTGTGATTTACTTTTAGCAATTAAAACTGATCCTGTCTTTATTTTCTAGAGGGACTTTCTTCCAATACAAATTATCTTAAAGATCTCTGCAATTTTTTTTAAAACACACAATCAAGCTTTTCAAAATAAAATTAATTACCTTTTCCAACAACCTAAGAAACATTTTCTACACTTGTGTTTTGCATTGCAGATAATGCAATCTGCGATCTAAGAACATCAAACATGGTAACTTTTTTATTTCTAGATCTGCAACCTTTTAAATCTTCATCGGCAACAAAACTCCTATCTACAACAATCTTCTCTGACTTCTCTTGAATCTGCAATCCTTTGTATGGAGGCTCTTGTGTGACTGCAAAATCAGCTCCTAACAAATCAACAACTCCTTCACCATGTTTTCTTCCAGCTGCTGCTTCACTTCAACATTGATAGAATTGAATGAAGAAAGATCAAAACACATAACACATTGAAACATATAAACTCAGAAAATATTCAATCAATCATATAAACACACAAAGATTGTTCATTGTGCTGCTGCACCAAAAGGATTTCATTTCTTCATCAAATTCTTTACATCATACCTGTTTTATAGAGGAGTTTACAAGATAATTCTGGAAACATACTAAATCAATTCTTTCACTGCAGCAAACTGAAACTTCCAACACTTCCTACGTGCATGTTTCATGCAAAAACTTTCTACTGCTGTATGCCTAATTAACTGCAGAATATATGGGAGATATTACATGCCAACAACAAACTTCGTCATTTTGAACTTTCTTCCTTCGCTCTTCCAGCGTCCACTTTTTTACGTTTTTCTCTCTCCAAACGCCCTTAGTTGTTGGGGGAAACCGCTTATAGTTATTTGCGCTGTGATTTTTGTGGCAACAGTTTAAACATAGAAGCTTTGGCGTTTCAAAGTCAATTTTTTGCCTCCATTCACTTTTACCGGCACTCAAACAGATTGTTTGGGGAATTTCGTTTATTGATAGGATAAAAATTCTGTCGTATATCAGTGATTCCCTTTATCTGAAATCTACTTCAAGAGTATTCATAATTGCATTGCCAATTTTTGCTATACAACTTTCGCACCAATACTCTAAAGGAAGGTTGTAAAGGCATTATCCAGGTTTGTCCATTAGACGGATGAAAATCCAGAGGATTGAAGTTTCCCTAATGGAATAGATATGATGAGACGAACTTCCACACCGTCTCCTCAATTATGAAGAAGCCTTTTGGGAGAAAGTTTATAACTGGATCCATACTCCAATTGTCCATGATCCTGTTGTGTCCTATTTCACACATCGCCCCATTTCAAATGGGGACCCCCAGTAGTTTGCTTTTTAGGGTTTTTCTTTAGCGTTACAATTTCGTAAGTCCATTACTTTGAGAGTTTGGAGTTAGAGTTTTGAGGAATCATTCGAGCCAAGTAGAGAATTCAAGCCCAGAACAGTGCATATACAGCGTCAAAGTGCTCAGAACGTGCGAAGGACGAAGAATGCAATTGCTTTGAGTCAATTCTAACACTTCCTATTTTTTAGGGATTTTGCTTTTTTGCTTTTTGCTTTTTCTATTTTTTGGCACTTTGGGAGGAATCTAGGAAGTAGCTTTTTTGCCTGCTTTATGCTTTTTCCTTTTTTTAGCTTTTTTGAAAGTTGACCTAGGGTTGGGTCCCACAGGTCATGGTGTCAATGTTTTTATCTTCAAAATTGGAGTTTTGCACCTCCATGAGTAAAAAGCAAGAAAAAGAGAAAAACAAGGGTTTTGTTCCAGAAGATCCAGATGATAGCAAGAAATTCATCCAAATATTAGGAAGAGTAAGCATGGCACAAGCATCACCAGGTTCGCCCAAGCTTGAAATACCATGTCGAAGGCTAAAGCAAAGTCCGCCATGCACATGGTCAAGACCAAGATGAAGTCTGCTTGGAAGAAAGAAGAGAAATGGCGAGCTAAATGTGAAGTCGGCCTAAGGATGGATGTCGAAGACAAGGTAAAGTCCGCCCTTGTCATGGAGAGCATCATGTCTAACTTGAAGTTCAGCCAAGACATGAAATGGCTAAGTAACTTCTAAGTGTGCCAAGACATGTCCAAGACAATGTCAAGTCCGCCCTAGGCCAAGGAAACAATGTCAAGCACTTGATGAATTCTGCCCATGCTTGTCCAAGAGGAGTTGAAGAAATGGCGAGCTAAATGTGAAGTCTGCCCAAGGATGGATGTCCAAGGAAAGGTTGATGACCACCTAAGGAGAACCTTCGAGAAAGGCCTAGAGGAAGTTCTCCAATAAAGGACTGTAGCCAGAATTAAAAATCAACTCCAAGTGGAAGAACGTCACAGACACCAACCTTGGACATGTAGATTTCAAAGATTTTAAGAAGAGAATGTACGGGCAAGATGTATTTCTGCCGACACCTATTGCTCGTCGGATGATGCGGAATGGCATTGTCCAAGCAGTTGGATTTCCACCGGCTGTAGAGTGTGCTGAATTGATGGTAGAATGCGCCATACACTGCAATGCACAGGGGAGGCAAACCATTGCAGCTGATGGGAGAATATTGGCTCATCTCGGAGTGTTAGCCATTCAAGAAGCGTTTGGCATACCAAGTTCTAACCGGACCTTTATACAAAACCGACGGAGATGCCAGAAAACTGTATGAGGACTAGCCAGAGCTTTGTGCAACGAATATCAATAAGGTGTGGTTAGAGAAACCGAGGCCTTACATCAAGAAAATATCGAAGAAACTGCTTCATATTGATTTCAAGGAGGAGTACGGAGATATCATCTTGCTATAAAACAGAGTAATGGGCAGCCCTCAAAGTGCGCCATTTGAGACATGGATGTATTACTTTATTGATGAGATCACTTCGCGTGTCAAGATGTTCAATTGGTCACGGATAATCAGTGACAATCTCCATTAGCAATTAATAAAGTTGTGTTGTGACCTTTTCACACATCGCCCCATCGCCGATGGGGACCCCCAGTTGTCTGCTAGTTTTTAGGGTTTTGTCTCCTTGCAACGGTTTCGTGAGGTCGCCTTATTGAGAGTTTCAGGTCAGTTTGCTGAGAGTTACCTGAGCCAAGTCAGTGATCCATGCTTGAATCAGCGCGTAGACGTCATGGAAGCGCTCAGAAGGCCTAGGAAACGAAGATCGCCTGTGAATTCGGCCAATTCTGACACTTCCTTTTTTGTAGGGAAATTTGCTTTTTTCGATTTGTCATTTTCGGCATTTTTGGGCCAAACAAGGTTCCCTATTTTTTTAGGGTTTTGCTTTTTCTATTTTTAGAAAGTTTCTATATTTGGAAAGGTCTCGAATTCCAAAAATGCACTCAGAAGTTCGAAAAACTTGATAGAACTCTCAGAAAATCAAAGAGAAAATTTGAAAAATTATTGAAAAATCTGGAAAAACAAGGTAAAAAGCATGAAAATCAGACCCAAAAAAACATCAAATTCTGGAAAAACAGTCCAAAATCGATCAGATCTGAAGCAAAATCACAGAAAAATCAACTCAAAAAAGATGAAATTCATGAGAAATCTGGTTAAGTCTGGAAAATTTGCCAAGAGGAAGATGTCTACAGCTTTGGAAATCAGCCAACTTGAAGGAAGGAATGTCAAGAAGCAAGGAAAGTCCGCCCAGCATTAAGGAAGGAATGTCCAAGAGCAAGGAAAGTCCGCCATGTCAAGTGCCAAAGGCTTTGGAAGTCCGCCTTAGCCTCAAAGAGATGATGCCAAAGGGTTGTGAAGTCCGCCAGCTTGAAGGAAGCATATCCAAAGACTCTCTAAAGTCCGCCTTGCATATCCTAGCCTCCTCCAAGGCCCACCATGCCACAAGGAAGAAGTGCAAGGACTATCCAAAGTCCGCCCCACTTGTCCAAGATGCTAGGAAAGTCTGCCATACACTTGAAGGGAAGTGGCAAGAAGGTTAGGAAGTCCGCCATACACTTGCCAAGAGGTTGGAAAGTCCGCCTAGGCACATGGGAAAGAGAAAAATCAAAATTTTTGCTAAGTATTTGTGCCTAGCAAGGAAAATTTTGAAAATTTGCTAAGTGTGAGGGCCTAAAAAGGTGGAAAATCGATTTTTGGCTAAATATTATGACATTTCCAAGGGATAAAATGTTAAGCAAAGTGCCAAAAGACTTGGAAGTGCCATGTTCAAAGAGATGATGTCCAAGACCATCCAAAGTCCGCCTTCACCTTGTCCAAGTGCTTGGAAAGTCCGCCATGGTCTATGAAAGGGAAAATTTACATTTTTTTGCTAAGTGTTTGGTGCCTAGTCAAGACAAATTCGAAAATTTTCCTAAGTATAGTGGCTAAAGGATGAAAAATTGAGAGTTTTGGGCTAAGTATCATGACATTTTCTAGAGGTCAAGTGCTAAGTTTGAAAGGACAAGTGCTAAAGAAATTAGGCTATGGCCAAGAATAAAATGAAGTGTGCCTGGCACAAAAGTGAAAGAGAAATTAAATTGCCTAAGTATGGGTGTCTGGAGAAAATGTTAAGAAATTGACAACTTTGGCCAGAGAAAAATGCACTAGGCAAAGAGAAAGGGGAGATCGCCCTTGGCCAGAAGAGATGGAAATTTGTCGAGCATCACAAAATTGCGCCTAGCAAAGATGTCCAGACAAGGATTTTGCCTAGAAAAATTCGTCTGAGCGAGAAAAAAATTGACTTTGGCAGAAGAAAATAAGCTCAGTGCAAGTAAAATTTCGCCTCGGCAAAGAAAAATAAGGATCTGGGATAACATTTGACGATGGAATGGCTTAAATTTTGACTTGGCTAGACGAAATTGGTAATAAAATCGGAAAATAAATTTCTAGCCAAAGGAAACGAAGAGAAAATCGAAATAGCCATGGGTCCAAAACGAACGGGTTGGAATAAATTAAAATATTTTAATATTTTAATAATTTATTCCCACTACTCAGAAATTTAAATGGCTTTGGACAAAATAAAGTTTGCTAGAAATGTTTCGGAAGAAAATAAATTACGCCAGGCAGAGATAAAATCCAACAAGCAAAATTAAAATTCGCCATGAATTTTAAAACTTGGAAGGGTCGAATTTAATTAAATATTTAATGTTTTTTTTCAAAATTCGAAAAATCAAAGATAAACATTAAGCCAAAAATCGAATTTTTGAAGATCAATGAGATTTGCTTGGACAAGCTCGAGACGGATTCTTTTCGAAAAATAAAGGAAACCTGCCTGTTTGAACAAAAGAAAACAAATCGAGATCGAGAGAGAAAAGATGGTAGTTGCTAAAACAAATTAAGCTCTTCAGCATTATAATGAGTTTCAGCAACTCATTTTTTCACACGCAGCTGAAGAGAAATTTAATAACTCTCGGAATTCTCAGGCAGTTGATTGTTCAGTAGGCAAGATCGAATTTTCCAGAGGGTGAAGTAATGTTATGCTGAGAAAGAATTTTCGCGGGAAAGGAAAAGATTTATTTTGAATTCTTCTGTGCAAGAGGGGCGCACTTCATTAATTGCTTTTTGGAGTAAATTATCAGATTTTAAATCTGATTTGCAGCCAGCAGTTCTTCATTGAGGTTAGATGTTCAGTCAAATAAATTCGCCATTCTTCTTCTGTCTTTTCATATTGGCAAAAGTTCTGGCCAAAATCTTAACTTCGTCCATTTACTTTCAACTTGCTTTTTCGCAGCAATTTAATTATTTAACTGGCTGAAAGTAAATTTTCGAATCCAAGGCATGAGAATAAATTATTTGAAAAAGTCTTTGTATTAATGTTAATCTTTTGGACTGCAGGTTGACGACCACGGCAGGCGAACCATCAAAGAAGACGAAAATGAAGTTCGCCAACAAAGGTGCTCAGCGGGAGACTAAAGTCATTTCAAAATGGAAGAATGTCGTAGACACTGATCTTGGACATGTCGACTTTGATGAGTTTAAGAAAAGAATGTATGGACAGAATGGACTTCCCACACCGATAGCCAGACGGATAGTTAGAAACGGGATTTTTCAGGCAGCTGGATTCCCACTGGCGATGGATTGTGCAGAATTGATGGTGGAATGTGCTATCCACTATGATGCTCAGAAGAGGCAGATCGTCGCACCTAATGGTAGAATTTTGGCACACTTGAGCGAAGTGGTAATTCAGGAAACCTTCGGCATTCCGGAACATTCACGGACGGTCTATAAGACCAAGGAAGAAGCCAAGAGGTTATATGACAGCAAACCAGATTTGTGCGCCACAACAGTTAACAAGGTGTGGATGGACAAGCCTAAGCCATCAATAAAGAAGATGCCCAAGAGACCCCGCCAGACAGATTTCAAAGAAGATTTTGGAGACATCATCTTGATGCTGAACAGAGTAGCCGGCAACCTGCAAGGCGCCTTCTTCGAGAGGTGGATGTACTATTTCATAGACGAGATCACTTCTGGCGTGAAAATGTTCAACTGGTCACGGATGATAAGTGACAACCTCCACGAGCAATTGATCAACCTCGAACAGACTAAGTCTTTTCACATGAGCTCATATATCGTCTACTTGTTGGCCAGATCATATAAGTATCCAGGACTAATCTGCAAGGGCAAACTTGGCAGCGGGGAAAACGAGCTCAGACCTTACGACTGCTACCCACAACTCCAGTTGAAGGAGAAGTCTCACTTCAGAAGGGTGCATGATGCCTTTCCTAATGCATATTACCAGGACACTTGAAGGAGGAGTGCATCAGAGGTTGACTCATGAGGCGAAAAGTTTAATCAGTAAATACGGATCTTGGTTCATCCAATTCCCGAAATTCACATATGTCAGGATCCAGGGATTTACTGGAAATCCCTATAAATTGCCCATTTATCCGACAAATCGGATGATTTTTCTCGAGGTAATTCTTCTCTTCCTCCAGTGAAATGGTCAGAACCTGAGCACGCAGACTTGGCAACCTTGATGAGGCCAGTGACTAAATACTCTCAGTGGTGGGTTGACTATCATGCCCAAGAAATGAGACAGAGAAGAATCACGCTCACATATGATCTACTGAGCGAGTCAGAATCGTATTCTTCTAATGCTGGCGCATCCCATCAGGATTTGGTAGAGATTGGAGAGAAGAGGAAGGAAATAGTGCCAAGTGTTGAACCTGTTCAGAAAAGACATAAGGGAGAGCCATCTCGTTCAGCAGCATCTCGAAACTTTAACGAGCTGGTGGCTATAGATGAGTCCTTGGTGGAAATACTCGGTACCTCCTACAGTTCAGGAAGAGAACAATGAACCTATCCAGCTGGATGATGAGGAGCCTCCGTCACCTACGGGCACGAAAATCTTAGGTTCAGACAATGAGATAGAAGTCCGAAATAATGACTTCGAGGAGGGAATGATTTCCGCTCTCAGAGGGGTTGTGGATGTCCCGAATGAGGAAGAGGTTCAGGTAGAGGATGGAATTGAGCAGCCGACCATTCCAGATTGGCTGATCGAGAGGATGAAGATTCAGGTACCTGTAGAAGCTCAAGAAGAGGAGGATGATACTGTCGATTTCTTGGCAATGTTGGAGCAAGTTGCAATCAAGAAGCCTACCAAGAAATTCTCTACCATTCAGAGGAATGAGACAGGCAACCGTTCCGCACACATTACAGTACCCATAGTGGACAAGCCACGAGACGAGATTACACCTCAAGAGTATGCCATAACTACTGTAGATCTTGGCCCAACCTCAAAAGGTCAAGAGGTGGAAGAATTAGATAGTTCTGTCTCGACCATCAAAGCGAGATTGGAAAAGGAGGTGGCTAAGAAGAAAGAGTATAAGAAGGAGGTTGAACGCCTTAAGGAGTACATACAACATTTGACCCAACAACTTGATCAGGGTAATGCGGTAGCTCCTCCTCTCCTCAATTCATCACAGGAGGTGACCAAGGATGTCGAGCACGGAATGGTAACGGCCAAGGAAGCTCAGGACTGGATGGCGAGTGAAGGCATGGAAGCGGCATTGTTCATGGAGAAATTGGCACTTGCTTATGGGAAAACCTCATATTTTCTTTCTAGAGTTATTGATATGGCGGAAACATGGGAATGTATTCCGAATATGCAGGAGAGGCTTATTCCATGCCTCAGGCTATTGAAGGGCACTCCAAGAGAGGAGTTAGTCGACAGAAAGGTGATTGCTGCAGGAGCAGCATATGATTTCAATCACTGGTTTTGGGCAGTAACTATACGTAGGGAAGTTTTGGAGAAGGCAAAAGTGGATGGACTTAGAATTGAGGAGCAGGTAAAGGAAATTCGAGAGAAAATTCATATGACAGCTGCAGAAGTGTTTGATCAAGAGATCGTCCAAGAAAAGGATATGCAGCTGGAGGAGCTGAAACAAAAGGTTCAAGAGGTTTTCTTCTCAACTACTGGACCGCTTCTAAGACAGGATTTTGCGAGAGTAGCAAGTCTTTCAGCCATCCGGAATGATTTTAGGAAGCAGGAAGCGGATTGGGCAAATACCTTTGCCAAATGTGCAGAGAACTTGGATGAACTTGAATTCCGGATCAGCATGCTGCCACCTGTCACGATGGAGGAGGTCATTGCAATAGTGTCCAGGTTCGTCGAACGCAATGCTGCTCAGAAGGATAAGGACGCCTCTCCTAGATAATAGCTGCAACTGCCTCTCTACTGATAGTTTACTGATTGATGACTTATGTTATTTTGGGCAACCCTAATTAGGGTTGGGTTGTAATAATCTTGGCCATTGATATTGTTTTAATCTCGGACCTTCATTTCATTTTTGAAACTCTATATAAACTGATGATCTCTCACTTTCATTTGTGTGGAGACAGATTATGAGATTGTTGCATTGAGACTATTTCGAATAATAAAAGCTCTTACGCATGATTTGCTTTGAATAACTTTTATTGTCAAATAGTAAGCGAGGTTGCATATCTTCTTCCGCCATAGATTAAAGTTAGAATTAAGCTAAATAGAATTTGCTTTGAAAGTTGGTTAAGTGAATGAGAGATTGATAGTACTGATTCAATGGTGAAGTCATGCTCATACTTTCTTCGAATGGATGATTTGCATTCGATGTGTAAAGTTAGCCTGAGCTTATAATTGTGGAAGCTTAACTTCAGCCTCATTCGAGGTTTGAAAATCATTATCACACCCCTTGAAGATTGCACCCACTTTGCGTATGTTGTTCTGCAGGAGGCGAAACAGAGTGTGGTTTATTTCCTTCACCGAGTCTTTACTGTCTCTTAAGTTCTTAGGCATAGAATAGATTCTCTGAACCCTTATCTTTTTGCCATTTTTTTTGAGATCCAAATTGAAGTCCTAATTGAGAAGCCTTTAATGATAAATTCGCCTAAGTCCCAAACTTGTGAAAAGTTCTTTAAACGTAAGTCCCCTTTTTTATTACCAGCAAATCACAACGCCCATTGAGCTTATCCACACGTCAAGACCTGACTAAAGAAACCTTGGAATCGCCATATGATCTTCTCGCAATCTTAGCATACGTGGTGGTTTTTCAAGAGAGGATAGAGTGTCTCTGGACATTTTATTCTGAAGTGTTCGGTGGATGATAAAACGTACACCAACAAGTTGGAGAGGACAAAGTCTTTCTACATGAGTTCCTATCTTGTCTACCTATTGGCCAAAACTTACAGATACAGAGGACTGATTTGTAGAGGCTTGATAGGCAATCTTGAAAATGAATTCAAATCTTATGATTGTTATTGATAGTTGCAGGTCTGCGAGAAGACCGACTTCAGAAGGGAAAATGATGCCTTCCTGATGTAGATCACTAGAATTTTACAAGGAGGAACACATCAAAGGCTCACTAACGAGGCCAAGAGCTTGATCAACAAATAGGGATCCTGGTTTTTCCAGTATATGAGATTTACCTATATAACAGTTCAAAGATTCACTGGATGTCCTTACCGACTTCCGATCTATCCTACTAACAGAATGGTCTTGCTTGAATTCCTCAGGCAGTTGGAAACATACCGACGCCTCCACAGATAAAAGCAGAAGGCAGCTATTACCTTTCAATTCTTCATCGGGAATATGCTTAGAGTCTTGTCCATCGACACGAGCAGTTGAAAGTGCCAGGTTGGAGATGCAATGGTACCCATTCACATCTTCAAGTCCAGGGCTGATTTCGATCCTCACCACCACATTGGGATAGTGAATGGAAGGATGACATGGAGGATTTTCGGGCGAATGCTGCAGATGAAAAGGAAATTAGGAAAATACTATGGTCTATAGATTGCTAGTGGATTTAATCAGAACGATTGAGCTTTTTTGTGTTCCTGATCAGCTAGAGGATGATGGAGAGTATGTCCAACCAGGCTTTGATGAGAATCAACCTCTTCCTCTTGTGAAATTGTCAGGACCCGAGGTCGCGGACTTAACCACCTTGATGAGGCCAGTTGTCAAATATTCACAGTGGTGGGTGGATCAACAAGTTCAAGAGTTACGGTGAAGGAATGTGACTCTAACCTATAAGTTAATGGGCGAAGTGGAATCCTATTTTTGAAATGCAGGAGCATCCCAAGGTGATGAACCGATTGAAAGCACTAATTCTTGGTAAAGGAAGGAGGCAATTGATGACTCCGTAAGATCGAAAGGGAAGAGGGTTGTAAATGACTGGTATTGGGGATTGGTCGCATGGGACAAAGTCTTGGAGAAGGTGAAGGCCGAGAGTATCAAAGCTGAGGAGTAGATGAGGGATATTCAAATAAAAAATTTCTTGTAGCTGCAGATATACTTGAGACGGACATTGTCCGAGAAAATGATATGCAGCTAGAGAATCTAAACCTCTGAATCCGGGAGACTTTCTTCGCCATCATCGTGCCAATCCTGAGACAAAATTTGACTGATCTTGACCATTCAGAATGCCTTCCAATGCCAGGAATTAGAGTGGGAGATTGCTTTCGCCGAATTTGGAGATGATTTCGACATGGCGGAATTCAAGGTCAATATGTTGCCACATGTCACAATGAAGGAGGTTAGCACAATAGTGTCCAGATTGTAGGGAGAGTTAGATATGTCTGTTCTTGGTTGAGCTCTGTTAAGAATGTAGATTGTAGTATGAATTGCTTCTCTCTAATAGACATCCAAAAGATTAGCTTCCTTCATCATTGTCCTAGCTACTTCTTGAACTGTTCTGTTTTTCCTTTCCACAACTCCATTTTGTGGAGGAGTTCTAGGGGTTGACACATGCCTCTATTTGACCTTAAACATTTGATTTATAGATTCATTTCGTTCTCAACCATAGTCTTAAATGCTTTAAACTTGTCCAGAGCTTCTAATTTTATTTGAGAAATGTAACCCGAGCCATTCTAGAATAATCATCAATTAATTAAATGAAATATATCTTGTCACCACAGGAGGACTAACTCCAAGGGACTTGTGGTAGAATACTATTTTGTCTTGAATGATTCGTAAGCGTAAATCCCTTTGTGTATTACCAGTATATAACAACGCCCATTGAGCTTATCCACACGTCAATGCCCATTGAGCTTATCGCCATATGATCTTCTCACAATCTTAGCATATTTTGTGGTTTTTAAAGAGAGGATAGAGTGTATTCCAAACCCTAGTGAACTAATTTTACCCAGTGAAGAAGTACCAAGTGAAGGAGAAGACATTTTCGGTTTATTCCAAAGCCTGTCATCGAGTATTCCAATTCCAAGTACTACTCAACTGAATAATCAACAAGTTACAGTAGCGAACCAATTCAACCAATTCAACCATTTCAAGTAAATCAAGGAAACGCTCCAATGGCGTGGAGTCCAGCTAATGCATCACCCATGACATTCCCTGTCTATCATGACATGCCTAAGAATCTTGAACAACTTTGTCCCAAGTTCCATAGTGGTGATCTGAGCCGTACGGCAGACGAACATATGAATTTTTTTGAGGATCTCCTTCAAAATAGAGATATCCAAGAAGAAGATGTTGCTTATAGGCTGTTCCGCTACACTTTCAATGAGGAGGCCTCTTATTGGTACATCCTTTTGCCGACCGACTCTATCCGCAATTGGCAACAAATGAAGGAAGCTTTCTTAGAGAAATTCAGAGCACCACTTTCCCCAACGGATTTGTATAGGAAATTTGTGGAAATAAAGAGGTAAGAGCATGAACCAATTAGCACGTTCAACAACAGATTCCTCAAGGCATACACGAGGCTACAAGATCCTTACAACTTGTACAATGTTGCAGCACTGTCAATTTATTACACAATGTTGGATCGTCTCACCTCTATGTTTGTAAAGTCAAGGAATCCGGCCCTTGGCGACTTAAAGGGAGCATGTGCCGCAGTAGTTATAGTCAGCACTGATCTAGGAATATTTGTTGCTTCGGGTCCCCTTAATTATTTAGGGAATTCCATTGCCCATAATCAAATTCAAGATATCAATCGGGCATTAGCTCAACAAACACCTATGATCAACCCGGATCCTATCGCAAGTAATCCCAAGCAGCACCTTCAAAGCCAACATATCTTCAAAATGTAGCGACCTTAGTCCTGACTGAAGAAGAAAAGATGAAATGAAGGAATTGATCGAGCAAGTCAAGAAGGTGTCAACTGAAGTTATGTATTTGAGAGGTCGAAATAATCAAATACAAGGTATGTAAAGAAACTGTTTGTCAAAGTTCCTTCGTATACCAAAGAGATTATTAGAATTACCAAAGAGACAATCAAAATTATCAAGGGAACAATCAAGGTTTTCAGAATAACAATCCAGGCTTCCAAAAGAAAAGTAGACTTGTAGCTTATAACCTTCATAAGTTCTAAGTTAGTAAGACCACTCAGGATTGCATTCCTTGCTTTGCCATTATTCTCATATACCTTGATCTCATCATCAATTGATGGTCCATTTGGAGGCATAGTGTAACCTCTTTGAACAGACTGCGAAGCACGAAATCCAAGGTAGACTGGGAAAGTTACCATCCTAGCTATCTAGTAGGTATAATTTGTTCCATCAAATAAAGGAGATTTGACACTTTTCTTGTGTGCCATCTGGATCTACCTGAAGTGTTTAAGCTTCTTTCTGGGAACCACAACTCTGATACCAATTGTTAGAATGAAGAAGACTACTTAGAGGGGGGGGGGAAGCGAATCAATTGTGTACTTTTAAAACATCAGAGATCGTTGTGAACTCTTTGATTTGCTTGAATTCTTAAACCTTTATTCACCATTAACCCTTAACTTGCATTAACAGAATGTAAACATGTAAATGCAGTAATGGAAGCACACTAAACACCTAAGAACACCAGATTTACGTGGAAAAGTTTAGGAGGAAAAAATCACTGTGAGGATTAGCTGACTAATATATGATTACAATACCAAATACAATAAGGGTCACTACCAACGCCTTGTTGAAAAGGCCTCATTGCGGAGAAAGGCTCATTGCCAAATGACACACTGTCCAAGATACATTGCGGAGAAAGGCTCTTAAACCTTTATTGCCAAATGACAACTCCTGAAAGAAGGGATTACTCACGACCAATTTCAACTGCTAACAATGCATCTCTTATATGTGAAATATACAGTCCCACTGAAGCACAAACAAGACATCAATCAGACTGAAATGTAGAGAAATTTTGCTCACTGCATTAGGAAGTCATAAGCATTAAGCCTCACACTCATCTCAACACACTTGTTCACTTTCATATCTTTCGTATCATACTCTTTTACACTTCATCTATACAACAATTGACCTTTCATTTATACTCTAAATGACCTAAAATAATCTCAATGATATTGGCCTATATACATCTCTACATTGTAACAGGGAATAGGTTGACACCTAACACTTCCATAATATAGAGAAGTGAATCCAAACCACACCATAACTTAATTGGAAACCAAATTGGCAGAAACACACTTCTCAAGATTTCCTAGATCAATAATTATCCTTCGTAATTAGTGCTAGCATGGCAAGTCAGCCAAACCTGCACTAACACTAAGAAGTGACACCAAACACACCTCTCAATGTCTAGAAACATCCTGTGGACCACATAACAACACTCCATTCTATTCATACAACATCCTAGAATACTCCAACTTCATCAAAATATTCTGCACAACCACTTCAACCAAAGATTCTGGCACAAACATCCAACACATCTGAGAACCTTGCGGAATAAGACAACTCCTGAAATTTCAATGGAAGGTATAAGCACGGTCCCAGATCCACAACACTAGAAACAATCTTGGACAACAAAGAAGAAATATTCATGTTTACCATGTTTAGAATATTGATAATTACAATAAATAAATTGGAAAGGCTTCGGGACCCGAAATTAATTTAGTTTTTTATAGAATGTTTTTGCAACATTTTTTAATTATAATATTGAAAGATGTAATTTATAGGGCTCAACTTTGAGAAATTAACAATAAACCAGATAGATGCGTTTGAAAAACTATGCATTTTATTGACGAAGATGTCCCTAGTATGTGGGGATGCACGCAAGGGAGATGGGCTTGATTGCACCAGGAGCGCCATCTGAATGATAGGGACATTGAGATATCCCGGGGACGGCTAGGTGTCCGTTTACTGCCTTGGGGGTGCCTAGAAATCTTCTGTAGAGGTCATTCCAAAAAGCAACCGGAAATATAAAATATTTATTTTTGCTTGAAATTGGATCCCAAGACCGAACCCTAATGGCCGATGGGCCCCACCAATTCCTCTGAAACTCTATAAAAGAATCCAAATGCATCATTTAAATCACAACTTGATTTGAACAACTAGGCTAAAGATGAGTGTGGTGATGATTAGAGGCCTCACTTCACTCCATTTTGTTATTTTGCCATCATTGTACTCATTGTAATTATGATTATGAAATCTTGTATATAAATTCAAATTCAATATTTCCATTGTTCAAACTTTAATGTAAATAACTTATTTGTCAAGTATCATTATTAGTATTGTGGTATTGAAGTATTTTAGATTTTAGATTGTAATTCATATACATGATTTTCTAACTATTTTTTCAAGTACTATATGTATATCAGTGTCGCGCCCTCGCCTCCATCCTGCCAGCATTCCCAAACTTAGGCGCTTGGTCCCATCGTGCACAAAACTTTTCCTCACGTTCCCTAATCACGAACTCCATAGAACATTGGAAATTAATTAAGTTTTTTTATGTTTTATATCTTTTGTTGTATATTATCAGATGAGTTATAAATTGTCATTTTACTTCCATTATTTTTCTATATTCTTTAAATTTGTCGTAGAGTAGTAGGGAGGTCTTTTGAATGCATCCAAAATTATTGTGGTTTGTTTTGGTTGTGTGGTTGTGAGGGAGAGAGATATGGTGCTAAGTATGAAATGAAAAATACACAAAGTTCTAAGAGGGAAACCCATGCGAAGTAGAGTGCATCGCTCCTATGAGGAACAAATAAATATGTGTGGTCTTTGATTTGTTGGTGTTGAGATTTGACGTTAGAGCATAAATCTGTTCAATGTGTTTTAAACTTTCTTTGCTGGTCATAAGGGTTTTGCTATTGCTGATTTTGGCATTTTCAAAGAAGTTGCTCATATATAATCAAAATCATTTATTGAAAGCAGATAGTAAGGATCCTTATTAAAGTACCTAATAATTTAGGATTTTTGGTGACCTATTTTTCCTTGTTCATGATGAACCTAGATAAATATATTGGGAAATAAATATATATGTCATACTTTGAGCTTATGACAAATGCACACACAAAATGATTTATTCTAGTTGATTGCATATTTAGATGTGGATTGGATAGGCTCTATTGGTAGAATTCAAATAGACATCTAAATGTGACTATGCTTTAATTTAATAAATAAGTAATAATATTAGAGCATTGGATCACAATTATTATAATCATAATTATTTAGAATATATTAACAATGAATAGATTAATATAAAAGACTAAATTATATAAATAAACAAATATATAGAATAGATTCCTAAAAAGCATAAGGATGACACCGTGATGGGAAAGAGGATTACAAAGGGAATGCTGCAAAGGGGTCTCTCCTAGATACACCACTCGAGGTGGGAATAAGTTGAGTGCAGGAAAACACCGTGCTTCCAAGAAAGAAAGCAGCGCCACTTGTTTTTTTTTTGTCGAGTACACATCCAACCCTAATTGCATCTATATATGCACTCAAAGAGAAGTCAATATCCTTGGGATACCAGAAAACATAATCTAGAGTGCTATTCAAATATCTTAATATCCTGTTCACTACTGCAACATAAGATTCTCTGGGATCTCTTTGAAATCTAGCCACAAGAGAAACTGAATGCATGATATTTGGTCTAGTAGTAGTAAGATATAGTAGTCCACCAATCATTGATCTATACTTGCTTTGATGTGTGTTAAGGGATTCATCATTCTTGCTTAACTTACAATCAGTAACCATGGGAGTACAAATTGGTTTAGAGTCATCGATTGCAAACTTCAACAATTCCTTAGCATACTTAGGCTGTGATATGAATATACCTTTCTCTGATTGAGTAATATGCAAACCAAGGAGGAAATCATCTCCCCACACATTGACATCTGAAATTCTCTCCGCATTTGTCTGCAAACTTCTTGGACATATCTTCATTTCCTACATAGATTATGTCATCAACATATACCACCACAATCAAGATTTGTTCTCCTTCAACTTTGAAATACACATTGCTATCTGCAGTACCTTTTTTGAATCCTTGTTGCAACAAGTACTTGTCTAAGCTTACATACAAAGCTCTAGGGGCTTGCTTCTGACCATATAATGCTTTCTTCAACCTGCAGACCATATTGGCATCTTTTGACAACTGAAAACCTTTTGGTTGTTCAATGTATACCTCTTCTTCCAATTCACCATTCTAGAATGCAGGCTTTGCATCTATTTGATATACTTTGAAATCTTTGTGTGCTAGAAAATTTAAAAACATCTTGATAGCTTGCATTCTTACAATCAGAGAAGAAGTTAGTACAAATCACACTCTTAATTGCCGGTCTTGGTCTTGGGACTAATTCCCAAGTCGGATTATTCTCTATCTGGTCTAACTCTTTTTTCATTGCTTTGACCCAATTTTCATCTCTGCATGCCTTAGTCACTATTTTTTGGTTCCACTTCAGAAATTAAATAGATATTTACTTGTTCCTCTATCTTAGCTTCTTTTCTTCTTGTTAGCACACCTTTTCCCTTATCTCCAATGATCTGATCTTCTGAATGATTCTTCTGCACATATTTAGGAGTTTTAGAGTTGTTTTTTATAGTTCATTGCTCGTTAACCGTCAACTGCTTTACTTTGTCTTCAGCCTTTTCTTCTTCACTGCAAGGGGTTTCCTCGGATTCGTGTCCTTCTATCAATACTAAACTTTGATATGGTTCTCCATCCACTTTGAGAGTTACACACTAAACAATCTTTTTCAATCTTTTGTTGGAACACCGGTGGGCCACTTCTTGTAGAGTATCCAAGGGAGAATCCTCCATTAGATCTTGCATCAAACTTTACTAAGTTTTGTTCATCTCTTATGATATTGCCTTGGCTTCCAAAAACCCTGAAATACTTCACAGTAGGGGGTATACCATACCATAACTAACAGGGAGAGTTAGATATGTCTGTTCTTGCTTGAGCTCTGTTAAGAATGTAGATTGTAGTATGAATTGCTTCTCTCTAATATACATCCAAAAGATTAGCTTCCTTCATCATTGTCCTAGCTACTTCTTGAACTGTTATGTTTTTCCTTTCCACAGCTACATTTTGTTGAGGAGTTCTAGGGGTTGACTCATGCCTCTATCTGACCTTAAACATTTGATTCATAGATTCATTTCGTTCTCAACCATAGCCTTAAATGCTTTAAACTTGTCCAAAGCTTGTAATTTTATTTGAGAAATGTAACTCGAGCCATTCTAGAATAATTATCAATTAATTAAATGAAATATTACTTGTCACCACAGGAGCACTAACTCCAAGGGACTTGTGGTAGAATACTATTTTGTCTTGAATCTTGCATGTTTTTGATTTCCAACTTGACATTCTTAGCAGATTGCATTGATAGGGTTTTTAATCTTTGGCAGTTCTCTCACGACATCAATAGAGGTTATCCTTGCTAGGCTATCGAAATTGTTGTGACCCATTCGTGTATGCCACAGCTATCTTTTATTAGTTTGAGACATAAATCTTATTGCGCCATTACCTTTAAGTTGATAAACATTACCTCTTGTCGTTGTTCTAGCAACGACCAGAATATAGGAGCTTCCTTTCTTGATTTCACAACCATCATTCTGAAAAACAAGATTATATGCTTTTTTTCTACACATTTGTCCCACAGTTAGGAGATTGTGTCGGAGACTGTTTACATAAAGAAAATGATTTGTATTATGCTTACCCTTTTGATCCTTGTGTTTGTCATTAGTAACTTTGATTCGACACTTAGATGGATAATGACCTATCTTTCCACAATTGAAACATTTGGAAGGTAGCTTACCTCTGTACTTTCCAGTACACTTTTTGAATCTCCTCACTAAGTTCGCATCCAACTCATTAGGATCATCTGGATCTAATCCATTATCCTTGTCCACTTTGTAGACTTTAAAACAGTTTCTTTGCTTGTAGTATCTTGACGAAATTCTCTCGTTTTAAAAGAAGTTAAAGCATCAAACATCTGATATCTAGAATAATGATCCAAATTCTGAGCTTCTTCAATAGCAGAAACTTTATGACAGTAAGCTTTGTGCAGAGTTCTTAATACCTTTTTCACAACTTTTCTTTTTTTCAGACTTTGACCAAGATCATTGATAGCATTGCCAACTTCAACTCTAAGCAAGTAGGTGGAAGTGTCTTAATCTTCAGCCATCCTTATGTTTTCAAACTTCCTTTGTAGATCTGCATCTTCGCTTGTTTGAGCTTGTCATCTTCTTCGTAGATTCCTTCTAGCTTTGTTGAAACATCTAAAGTAGACTTGTAGGTTATAACCTTCATAAGATCTAAGTTAGTAAGATCACTCAGGATTGCATTCCTCGCCTAGTCATTATTCTAATATGCCTTGATCTCATCATCAATTGATGGTCCGTTTGGAGGCATAGTGTAACCTCTTTCAATAGACTGCGAAACACCAAATCCAAGGGAGACTGGGAAAGTTACCATCCTAGCTATCTAGTAGGTATAATTTGTTCCTTGAAATAAAGGAGATTTGACACTTTTCTTGTGTGCCATCTGGATCTACCTGAAGTACTATAACTAATTTTTTAAGTACTATGTGTATATCAGTGTCGTGCCCTCGCCTCCATCCTGCCACAATTCTAAAACTTAGGCGCTTGGTCCCATCGTGCACAAAACTTGTCCCCACGTTCCCCTGTCACGAAACTCCATTTAACATTATAAATTAATTTATTTATTTTATATGTTTTATATGTTTTGTTGTATATTATCAGATGATTTATAAAGTATCTTACTTCCATTATTTTTCTATATTCCTCAAATTTGTCGTAGATTAATATGGAGGTCTTGCGAGTGCATCCAAAATTATTGCGCTTGGATTTGGTTGTGTTTGGATGTGAGGGAGAGAGATATGATGTTTAGTATGAAATGAAAAATACACAAAGTTCTAAGAGCGAAACACATGCGAAGTAGAGTGCATCGCTCCTATGAGGAGCCAATGAATATGTGTGGTCTTTGATTTGTTGGTGTTGAGATTTGACGTTAGAGCGTAAATCTGTTGTATGTGTTTTAAACTTTCATCGCTGGTCATAACGGTTTTTTTAGTTTGCTATTGCTGATTTTGGCATTTTCAAAGAAGTTGCTCATATATAATCAAAATCATTTATTGAAAGTAGATAGTAAGGATTGTTATTAAATTAACCTAATAATCTAGGATTTTTGCTGACCTATTTTTCCATGTTCAAGATAAACCTAGATAAATATATTGGGAAATAAACTTATACGTCATACTTTGAGCTTGTGACAAATGCACAAATAAAATGATTTATTCTATTTGATTGCATATTTAGATGTGGATTGGATAGGCTTTGTTGGTAGAATTCAAATAGACGTCTATGTCATATTTGCGAAATTATAACACCAAACATGTAGAATTGAAATACAAATAACTAAGTAAAATAAGTATCAAATATTTATATATAAAAATAAGTGCAATGGCATAGTAATAGGTAATTCTGTAACATTCTTTCAGGATTTGAGAGGTTGTGGAATCAGATAACAATTGATAGGATTTTATAGAATGACTGCAATTTATCGCAATTTATTGCAATTCTTTGTTGTTTCACTTTAGTTTTTGTTTGCATGGTTTTTGATGATTTGAGTAAAATTTGCAGATGAGTAATTGTGGTAGGGAAACAATACGCCTATCTTCACCAATCAAACACTAAATGTTACTCCTTTGCAAGTGATTATGCCTAATCAAGGAAATGAGGGGTAGATATTTTCGAACACTAGGAATATTACAAGCAACCTTCCACGAACTATGAGCTTATCTAACTTGAAAATATGTTTGGCTTGCAACCGATTGGTGGAAGAAATTGAAAACGATGCGCAAAGTTGATGAATGATATTCCAACATTAGGAAGAAGAGTGAGTAATGGAAATGCTGAGAGTTTAGGTATAAATAAAAATTAATTCTAGAGATTTTGTTTATGTGATTGGTGCACGGTCCATTATATTGAGACCATAATGAAACTAACTGTGTTGAAATGTTTAATCTTACGAGATGTTCTAGAATGGCCTTTGTAAGTTCAATAACCTCACTATAAATAGAGGCAAATGTAGGCAGTGTATGCAAGAGAATTGAAGCCAATGGAAGGTGTATCATTTAGAGTTTTGTTGTTCACTTCTATCCTCTACCATAGTGGTATCAGAGCTATATTTTCTGAGGTTAAGAGTGATCTGTTTGTTGTTTGAA